>JASANA010003611.1:0-13824 GCA_030248095.1 Ptycholaimellus sp. GST1_10 | reverse complement strand
TTGGTTCAGGTGTTCTGGTGTTTGCTGGGAGCACAAGGCCCGGATGGTCCGCGTCTGCTACAAGGCCTGCAACACTTACATCAACGAAACCTTCGAGCGCCCCGACCTCAGCTCAGCTCAGCCTAACGCCTCACTTCTCCTACGCCAGCTGGAGATGGCCCCCTTCCCTGCCCAATACCTATCCAGCAGCCTCCAAGAAATGGCCCGTATCACTGGTTGGTACTCCTATCATTTACTACTTCCGTCAACCTCACCACAACCTTCTCCTTCAATTTAGCTAGCATGACTTATTCTTCTTCAATTTATACCACCTAAATAATTTTGTTTTGCTAATTTATATTTAACCTTTACCTTTTATTATCTTTTCTGCAATTGGTTTCGATTCCTGCAATTAGCTTCGTATGAAAAAATAAGGATATTTGACAGCGGAGAATTGCGAGCAATGGGAGGCAAACTACCAGTGCATTTTCGGCTGCACCGGGGATGCCGGCCTCATTGATCGCATGAAGAACGGTTTCTATTCCTTTCCTTTCCTACCCTCCCCAGCCCCGATACCTTCCCCTCCTACACCAACTGCTTCTTCTTTCAAAGGTTTGGCGGGCGATTTCCACCTGACGGCCAATGTGGAGTGTCCCAATCCCAGCTTCGCCGAGTTCCTCACTTGCGTCGGGGAAAAGACAGGAGAGTGGATTGAACCTTGCCAGCAACGCCTACAAGCCTATCAGCAAATGAAAGCTCTGGTTCTTTCCCTAGCCTCCTCTCTGCCAGGCTTTGGTCCTTAGTCTGTGCGACCAGGTGAATGCGAGGATCATGATGCTGGAGGAGCAAGTGGCCATTCTCACCAGAAACTCCACCGCCAACCGCTTCAATCCCTACGCTCTGGACTCAGCCAGTCTCAGGCCCTACATCCTACAGGCTCCCTAATCCCTCCCCTTCCCCTAGGCCATATCTGCTCATGTGGGAAGTGGTTGAGGTGCAAACGGAGCAGAGCAAACTGTGCGCGGCCTACGGAGACCTCATCTTCTGCAGCCTGGGCAAGCTGAAGTCGGTGTGCAGTGAGCGGGCGGCCTCCTTTGTCCACACCTCCCTCTCGGAAAACTTTGCCTCCAAGGTTTCCTGCCCTTCGTCTTGGCTGCCAAAAGTGAAAGTGATGCTTTGAAGGTGCTGCAAGGACGCCAGCTGGTGATGGATCGCCTTGGGGGGTTGAGCAGAGTTTGTCTCCAGCTGGCCAGCAAATCCACCTTCAGGCTATTCGCCATTTGATCCAGCCATTTCACCATTCTTTACGCATCCCATTGTATTTCGCTTCTTTCCATGCTCTGCTCTGCCCTTCCTCACAGTTGGCATTCGTAACAAAAAGGAAATCAGCGACAAAGACAAACGGTGCCAGATACGCAATAGAAGATAGGCAACAGGAAAAGTACATCGGACGCAGGAGCAACGTAAGATTCCTGTGCCACTCCTTCATGCCTCAGTGGAGCAGAGAGAAATGCTGCTTCTCGTATTACTGCTCTCATGGGAAGTGCTGCAAGGCGGCAGTGAAATGATAGCTCACATTGTCTATCCGCAATCAGGGGCCGACGTTCGATTTGCTGCCTTTCACCATGGCAGCCAACGTTATCTGAATTTTTCTCTCATCTTTTACTTGCCTCTTTACTTGTAAATAAGTCCAACATCATAAATTTGTTTGCTAAAATTACTTGCTTTTTTGCGCTCAGAATCATGCAAAGTTTATGAAAAGAATATATTGACAGTGAGAAGAAGTTGGAATGGGGTTGGGGGCTACGGATTTGGCGCCGCGGCGAGCATGGGCTAGCGTGTGAATTACAAGAGATTACGATGTGTAATATTAGCTGTATTTGCAGCTGGCGGTAGGGCAAGAGAGTGGGAGCAGCAGTGCAGCAGGCACTGCACTTTATACACACGCCACAATTTTCGCTTGCCTCGCAATGTCGTTCATAACAAGCGTCTTCAATATTTTTTGGAGCAAGTAGATGTGAAATTTATTTTTGTGGAGGCGTGCAATTTGAATTTATTTTAGGCGGGTTTGTGGAAAGACGAGGCACGCCGCCTTTCCTTGGGGACGGCGGAGCGATTGGCGGAGCGACAGGCGGTGTGTTCGCTTTGGGAAGCTTTCTATCAATGTCTCGTCGCCTGTACTCAGTCGCCTTCTTCATTTCACCGCCACAAGTTCTACTTTCTGCTCACTCAATCGTCCTGTCAGTGATGCTAGTCTGGACGGAAAGACAGGGCCTTAGCCGAGAAGAGGCGGCCACCGTTTCGCAGCACTGCCCCAGTAGTCAGCTGCCAACACAGCGTAGTTGCATCAGTGCACAAGTTATTTGTTGTCTTCTTAAACAACTAGGTTGTAAGGGCCAGATGTCCAAATTAACACCCCCCAGATTTCGACGATATTTTTTCTCTAACTGACATCAAAGTAAGCTTGCAAATATATCCAGTTCATTCTTGAAAATTCAGCCAATTTCAAATCAACAAAATTCGCTAAAAATCGAATTTCGAGTTTTAACCTCTCATACTCCACCAAAATATGCCCACTTTCATATTTAAAAAAATACCTTAAAAAAGGATAAACCTTTTTGTCCACCCCTTTTCCTGACATTTGACCTTCTTAAAAAATCTCTCTTAATTAAGTGTTCTATATTTTTTGAAGGTTTCATTAGGTTTGATTGAAGGCTGAAAAATGGAGCAACCACTGCAATCCGGCTTTGAGCCATTTCTTAAGCAGAAAAAGGTATCTAGTGCCTGTGATATCGAGACTGGAGCACCTGGCGGCGCTAACGTCGAGAAGAAGCCGACTCCCAGATCGTCTCCTATTTCCTCATCTTCGACCCCTCGCTGCGCAGGCAGTTTCCTGCCATTCTGATGCGCATGTGATGCCTGCCGCTTTCCAGGTAGTTTATCAGCAGGAGGCATACTGCCTCAGCTATCAGCCATTCCTGTCCTGCCTGTGGGGATCAGTGAGCAACCTGTGTTCCAGACAGGCTGCCGCCTTCCTCGTCAGTGCCCTTGCCTCTAGACAGCTGCAAACGTTTCCTACCTTCACTACAGCCAGCTCTTTACATTAAAAGCTGGGCTGCAGGCTGCCAGGAGAAGCCTTCGCAAGGGACGTTTTGGGTTACCAGGCCCCGTCCTGTCACAACCTCACCGCTTTTCTTCGCTAACCGCACATTACTTATGTCTCACACCATTGGCTAGTTTTGCTTTTTGCCTGAATAAAATATTTTCTTTTCAAACTAAAGGATTGTCATGAGAGCAATGCGATTTTCACGACAGCCTGTTGCTGGTAGATTGTATCTTGGTGCAAGTAGTCAGTTCTGGAAGCAAAATCTTTACAGTAAAAAAATCATCGCTTTTGATCACCCAGATCTTCGATGATGTCTTCGTCAATCTGAAAAATGCCGGTTATGGGAGATGGAATGGTGTAACGGGAGGTAACCTGGGGCCACTTTTCCGGAATGAGATCGAATAGATCGTCCTTGACGTCGCCTTGGATGACGATCTCGTCCGTGCCTGTCACCGATGAGCCGCATGCAAAGCGTCCCGCGAAAAATTTGGCCGCCACCTTCACCTCTATCCCTGTAGTTTAAGGTCTGTTTCCTGTGGCTATGAGATAGAATAAGGCGGGTAAACCGGCGGAAGCGAGTCCCTTGATGACGGTGACGCTCTTGTTCTTGCCGCGAGGAGCCCGCTGGAGGGTGACGCGCATGCTGGCGGCGGCCGGCTTGGCCTTCGGCGCCTTGGCCGCCCCCCGCCCGCCCCGCTTCTGCCGCCCCTTCTTCTCCCCCTCCCCCTCGCCCTCCTCCCCCTCACCCTCCACCCCGACCCACGCCAGCAGCTCCGGCAGATTCTCCTCCACCCATTTACGACAACGATCCTCAACTCTACTTCTTCTACCTACACTTTCCTACTAGGCCCAAAGAAACGAGATACGGGGCAAGCGCCGTTGCTGCAATACTCCAAAGGAAGACTGCATTCGCCGCAGTAGGTCACCTGCAGGGGATAGGAGACGAACGCCTCCACTCGTTGCTCACTCTCAAGGAACTCTCACCTGTTTGCAAACATAGCCAAAACCGGAGATGCCCAGCCTGAACAAAGAGGTGACTCCAAACCTGCTGATCTCATGCACACTGACACCTTCTCTCTTTTCGATTGAAAAGCATCACAGCTTTAGCCCCTGTGATCCACTGTAGTCGCGTCGTGGCTCCCTCAGTATCCATCTGCGCTTCCCCCTCAAGGTTCTTCTTTGCCAACCCACTCAAGACGGCGGCAACGCGATTTGATGGCAGCGCTAGTGATGGATGAAGCCGGTACTGCCGAACAATTGGGTGTCCAAGCTGTAGCCAAAACGGTGTGCGAATGGAAGGGCACCGACGCCATCTGCTCAAACATCATCGCCATTCTGGGCCCAACACCAAGCAGGTTCTCACAAATACCACACATTCCCTCATTCTCCACACACAATCCTACCCACATCCTTGGCGGCTGAATGAGACGCGTCTTCCAGTCTACTTAGCACACATTCATCAGAAGCTTCGGCACACAACATCACCCACTTCGGCCCAATGGTCAATTCTGGCCGATTAAGGCACTCATGATCACGGCAGCCCTCAGGAAAACATCAAGCTGCCCTACGGACTTGTCTTCTCTTTTCCTCTTCACCTCCTGCTTCCTCATCCTCATCCTGTGCTTGCTTCTAGCCATTTACCTCGGGCCTCCAGTTGCGGGAAGTGTGGACACAGACCTTTGTGTTCTGGGCACAGAGAGAATCAGCTGTCAACCAAAGCCGGACACATCGCCACCAGCCTCTTACCACACCTAACGCCAACCTCAGGTAACCTCATTTGAAAAAAGCAATTAGTATAGAAGGAAGTAAAGGCTTAAGAGGGAATGGTTGGGTAGTTTTGGGCTTCAATCACCTGTGAAGCTTCATCTGGGGCTTTGCAGCGGCAGATACCCATGAATCTCTGGTTCCACCATGCACCTCCTCCTGAAGCAACAGACGAAGAGCCGAACCCTGGCTCACATGGCTGCCGAGGCCAACAGCCCGCCCCACAGCCCCCTGAAGGAGTTGAAGGCCAACATTCAGCCTCAACACCAACGAAAACCTCCGACTACGACACCTGCTGCCGCCGATGCCAGACGCCCTCTACCCTGGCTTTTTTCCTCAGGCTGGCCTTTATCGCCCAAAAACCTCTGCTTTATATAGTAACTACAACATTTTATCTTTAATTTTTCCCATAATTACCTATGCCATCAAATCAAATGCTTACATTATAGCAGAAACCTGTTTGGCTACACTGACCTTACCTTGTTTACATTTTGAACAACTTCAAAGATATTATTGATGAAAGTTTGAAAGTTGAAGAAATTTTGGAAGGTATGAGATGAGCAATGAGGGATTAAAGAGAGCAAGGCGTGAAGGCAGATTGAGTGGTGATGTTGGTAAGACGTAGAGTGAGGGATGGAGGAGGAAGCGAGACGCGTGATGGAGGACGGTTGAGGGGGACGATGAGAGGAAGGAGGCGAAAGGAAGAGCAGCAGGGAGAGGCATACTGGGGAATTACTTCAGCCTTCCCGCCATTTCTCTGAGTCTCCTTTGAGCCATCATGGCACTCTGCCCCGCTGCCTAATTGAGTCTCCCTCCTTCCCTTCCTACCTCCAACACTAAACACCACACTTCACTGCCGATCGCACCACTACCGCACTTCACCACTGCCCCCCGCTCCCAACTTCTGCCTCTCACCAGCTCCACCTGCCTTTCAACCCTCTGCTTTCAATCTGCCTCCCATTAGACGCCCTCTTTCTGTCGCCATGCTCCTCTTCTACCTTCGTCTGCCTCTTTCTCACCTATGCATGCCTCTGCACTCCCAGCCCAACGCCAGCCTAGACGGTTCCTTCCAACACCAGCACACTGGCCCATTTACACCTAACCACCCCTTCTATGCTTCCCCAGGCAATGCCACTACGGCCGAAGAGACTCCGCTCAACCTTCCCAGCTTTACCTACGAGGCCACCCAGGATGACATCGGAGGGCCGCCGCCTATCCGTTTTGGCCTTCAAAGTATGCCCACTGCCCCCCCCCCCCCCTCCCAACTACGTGAAGGGTAGAATTGGCGATGCTTGAGTCCGGAACGCAGACGAGAACAAGCTGGAGCTGCCCGAGATGGACATCGACGCCATGATCCGCGCCGATCGCCAGCGCTACTCGCAGCAGTATCGATGGAATCCTTACTTCGCTCAGCAACGAAGGCGATCTGTGGTTTTGGTCCTTCTGCCCTTGAGAAAATGAGGCTAAGGCTGGATCTGATGGGGGAGTTGGACCGGCGGCTTGGAGTCCAGCGGCGGGAGCGATCAGTTGTAACGTCTTCGTTCAGTTACGTACTCCCGCCGCTGGACTCCAAGCCACCATTCGGTCCCAACCTCCCATCAGATCCAGCCTGAGCCTCATTTTCTCAAGGGCAGAAGGAACGGATGGATAGGTTGCCTTCGTTGCTGAGCGAAGTGAGGATTCCATCGATACTGCTGCCAGTAAGGGCTGGCGATGAGGTATCATGGCGTCAATGTCTCCATATGGGACAGCTCCAGCTTGTTCTCGTCTGCGTTCCGGACTCAAGCATCGCCAATTCTACCCTTCACGTAGTTGGGAGGGGGGGGGGGGGGCAGTGGGCATACTTTGAAGGCCGAAACGGTAGGCGGCCTCTTTGATGTCATCCTGGGTGGCCTCGTAGGTAAAGCTGGGAAGGTTGAGCGGAGTCTCTTCGGCCGTAGTGGCATTGCCTGGGGAAGCATAGAAGGGGTGGTTAGGTGGATGGGGTGAGTGGGCGTGCCGTGTGGGAAGGAACCGTCTAGGCTGGCGTTGGCTGGGAGTGCAGAGGCATGCATAGGCGAGAAAGAGGCAATGAGGTAGAAGAGGAGCATGGCGACAGAAAGAGGGCGTCTAATGGGAGGCAGATTGAAGCAGAGGTTGAAGGGAGGTGGTTGGTGAGAGGCAGAAGTTGGTAGCGGGGGGCAGTGGTGAAGCGGGAGTGGTGCGATGGGCAGTGAAGTGTGGTGTTGAGTGTTGGAGGTAGGAAGGGAGGGAGGGAGACTCAATTAGGCAGCGGGGCAGAGGCCATGATGGTCGAAAAGGAGACTCAGAGTAATGGCGCGAAGGCTGAAGTAATTCCCCAGTATGCCTCTCCCCTGCCGCTTTCCTTTCGCCTCCTTCCTCTATCGTCCCCCTCAACCGTCCTCCATCACGCGTCTCGCTTCCTCCATCCCTCACTCTACGTCTTACCAACATCACCACTCAATCTGCCTTCACGCCTTGCTTTCTTTACTCCCTCATTGCTCATCTCATACCTTCCAAAATTTCTTCAACTTTCAAACTTTCATCAATAATATCTTTGAAGTTGTTCAAATGGTACAAGGTAAGGTCAGTGTAGCCACAACAGGTTTTTGCTATAATGTAAGCATTTGATTTGATGGCATAGGTAATTATGGGAAAAATTAAAATAAAATGTTAGTTACAGTATAAGGCAGAGGTTTTTGGGCGATAAAGGTCAGTTTGAGGAAGTAAGTTAGGTAGAAGGCGTCAGGCATCGGTGGCAGCAGTGTCGTAGTCGGAGGTTTCGTTGGTGTTGAGGCTGAATGTTGGTCTTGACTCCTTGAGGGGGCTGTGGGGCGGGCTGTTGGCCTTGGCAGTCATGTGAGCCAGGGTTTTGCTCTCCGTCTCTAGCTCCAGGAGGAGGCGCATGGTGGGACGATAGATTCGATCTGCCGCTGCTAAGCCCCAGATGAAGTCCAGGTGATTGAAGCCCGACAGCCCAACCATTCCTCTTAAGCCTTTACTTCCTTCTATACTACTTGCTTTTCTCAAATGAGGTGACCTGAGGTTGGCGAGGTGTGGTAAGAGGCTGGTGGCGATGTCCGCTTCGGTGGACAGCCAATCCTCTCGGCCCCAGAACACAAATGTTGGCGTCCACACTTTCCGCAACTGGTAGGCCGGAGGAAATGGCTAGAAGCAAGCACAGGATGAGGATGAGGAAGCAGGAGGTGAAGAGGAAAGGTAATACAAGTCCGTAGTAGTTGATGTTTTCCTGAGGGCTGCCGTGATCGAACTTCTGGAATCGGCCAGAATTGACCATTTGGCCGAAGTGGGCGATGTTGTGCGCCGAAGTTCCCGACGGAATGTGCGCCAAGTAGACTGGAAGACGCGTCTCATTCAGCTGCCAAGGATGTGGGCTAATTGTGTGGAGATGAGGGAATGTGTGGTATTTGTGAGAACCTGCTTGGTGTTGGGCCCAGAAATGGCGAAGACGACGTTGGAGCAGATGGCGTTGGTGCCCTTCCATTCGCACACCGTTTTGGCCAGCAGCTTGGACACCCAATTGTTCGGCAAGAATTGCTTCATCCCAAATATGTCGATGAAGCGCTGCCATCAAATGAGGTTGCTGCTGTCTTGAGTGGGTTGGCAAAGAAGAACCTTGAGGGGGGAAGTGAATATGGCAATATACTTGAGGAAGCCACGGATGTGACGCAGAGTGATCACAGGGGCTAAAGCTGTGATGCTTTTCAACTGAAAAGAAAGAGGTGTTGATGTGCATGAAAGATGAAGGAGAGAGTTTGGGCAGTTTACCCTTCGTTCCATGGTATTCCCAGTTTCGGCGATGTTTGCAAACATGGTTAGAGTTCCTTGAGAGTGAGCAACGTAGTGGAGGCGTTCTTCTCCTGTCTCCTCCAGCACAAAGTCTAGCATAGCAGGCAGATCGAACTCTGCCATCTGCAAGCGTAGCATAGGCCGTAGATGAAGAAGAGGAGTGAGAGAGAAGTGAGGCTTGCCTGATCCCAGCTGAAATCCCAGAAGGCAGTGTCCTGGGTCTCCAGGCATCGATGACGGAGGCTGTACTGATTCCCACGGAAGTTGCCTACATCCGCCTCTTGAAGGCCGTTTATTTGGACAGACAGCGCTAGTAACCCAGCCAAACATCGAAGCCGGCGTCGGCAAGCAGAAAGCCTGAAGAGAAGAGATGGAGAGTTAGTGAGCTGAGGTTCGAGATGGGGGACCGAGAGAGTCCTGGGGGAAGTTGGTGATCCAGTCGGCAGAGCTGCCCTCCAGTCCGTGCTGCAGGAAGGCGACGGGCTTGCGCTGTCCTGCCTTCTTCTTCTGCTGCCGCCCCGCCGGTATCCTCCAACCATTCCCACCATCTCTTCCCCCTTAAGAGTCCCTCCAGGATCACCTGTGAAGGCGAAGGATGTATCCGTCTTTCGTGGTCACCGCATGCTCTTCACCTGGGTATCCCCAGTGGACAATCAGTTGGAGCTGGAAGAAGGAGTGGGCGGAATGTGGGTGGGCAATAGTAGAAGGAAGATGGGGAACAGAATCCATGTGTATCTCAGGGTCGGACTTGCCGATATGGTGCCACCAGTGATGAGTCCGCTGGTCGTGAGTGTCACAGATGAGGTGCTGTGATGGCCCAGCCGCGTTGGGGTCGTGGAGTGGGGCGCCGCTGACGAAGGAGTACAGGGCCATCAGCCCGCACACTAGACACCGAGAGTTCATCAGCTGGAAGATGAAGCCTTCCGAGGAGTGGGAGCCCTGCAATTCCCTCCGCGAGATGAATGGCACAGGTGGGAGGAGAGAAAGGGAGTAGGAACCTGAGGGCAACGGCACTGTCGGAAGTGGTCAGAGGCAAGCTGGGCTTGGAAGGTGGCCTGGACTGCCTGGGCCTCTTCCACATCCACCAGGTGCGTGGGCAGGGAGTAGGAACGAGAGAGTCGGTTCCCTCAAATTGTTGCTAGAACGGAATGAAAGAGGGTTGGAAGCTTCTGCCTCACCCTGCTCCTCTAGAATGGCCTGAAGTTGATGTCTGACGCGGAGCTGCTCCTCCAAACCCTCGGCTGGAGAGTCTTCCGCCGTGCTTCCACGATGAAACAGCCACTCCATTCTTTATACACTCCGCTACTTCCGCTTCTACAGTTTCATGCTCTGCACTCCCATCCCCCTTTACTGTCGCGCCTAGTTGCGATTGACGTGGCGGACTTTGCACCTCAAACATCCTCTTCATCACTCACTCACTTTTTGCCGCAATGCTCATGATCTATAAGAATGCAAACCGCGCATAAGATGTAGCGAATGGAGGAGTGTAGCGTGTTTTTGAACACGTGCCAGGAGTCCGTGTGAATGGGGTGATGAGGGGGGATGCTAGGGGAGTGTGGGGCAGGGAAAGAGGCTTGTGGGAAAGGGAAGGAGGGGGAGAAAGTAGGAGAGAGGGAGGGAGGGGGAAGTGCGTGTCACGCGGCACTGGACCGCTGCCCCACCACACTCCCCCTCCCTCTGCTGGCAAAGAGATGACCGCTGGGAGTGGAGATTTAGACCAGGAATGTGCGTAACCTAAGAGAGACGAGGTCATTCGGCCTTCCTTCGGTCCCTTCCTTTCCGGACGCGAGGCACAAATAGTGAGGGAGGAAGCGAATTCTTTGCACCGCAGCTTATCAGTTGCTGGCAGGACTGGGCTTTGTCTAGATGAGATGAGTGGTGGCCCTATCACGCCACCTTTACGCACGGCCTCTTCAGCTTTTGTGCAAACATTTTCACTCGCTTTATTGGCCATGTTTTTTACACCTCTTACTGGTATCAGAATAAAGGATCTAAGGAAAACTGGGACTTCATCCACGAGTCAATGTCACAATTGCACTACCAACCGGTGGCAAACTCGGAACACAATAGCCGACGGGAAATGGGCAGTGTCTAGTTGCGGTAGCCACTTGGGTTGTTCCCTTGACGCTGTCCATGCTGATTCACCCCTGTGAAGCCTGCATGAAGATGAGGTAGGGAAAAAAGAGCATCTGGAAAGGGGATGAACCTGGCTGGAAAGGGTTGAGGTAATTTTGAGGAAGGGCGGAAGCAGTGCTGTTCATAGCTGCAGCATTGATGGAGCCCGGGTGCTGCTGCTGAGAGCGTGGCGGAGAAATATCTGCATGAATGACAGACCATTGGTGTAAGCCAGGAGGGTGAGTGGGGAGAAACGCATTAGATGTGAGGGCAGTGTAGGGTAGCTGGGGTAGTGCAGGGCGTGCGAAGAGGAAGGTGGCTGGAAAGTGTGGGGAGGATGAGCGGCGGAGGCGGCGGAGGCGGACTGCTCTTGCTCCAGGGAGTCGAGGAAAGCCGAGAACTCGTCCCTGGTCCCTCCGCCGCGCCCTCAACCCCTCTCATCACTCAGTCTGGCGACGAGAGCTGGGCAAAGAATGGGAACAAGGGGCAGAGGAGGAGGGGAGCTGATGCTGCTGTTGCTGCTGGTGGTGGTGGTGGGCGGCTCTGTTGGGGGCCGTTTGTGGCAGGGCGTAGGAGGGAACGGAGCTGCGCGCCTGGGGGGCGGATGGAGATGCGCCCGCGGACTTTCGTACATCACTCACCTGTTTCGAGGGAGAATATTTCTTTCACTCATGGGGTGGCTGGGAACCAAGGCGGTTGAGTGAGGGCTGTGGCTGGTGTTGAGTGAAGCGGGGGGATTGGAGGGTGTGGTGTTGGGTGAATGGGGCGGAGCGGCATTGGCCAGTAGAGCAGCCATGTCCAGGCGCCCTTCGCCAGTCACCGTTGCCGTCGCCCGCCTCCAAACCACACACCCCTTAATGCTCACAATGCAGCTGGGAGTGTAAAAGGATAAACGGTAAATTGAGTGCAGGATTGGCAGGCTTGGGTGGGGGTAGGCTGGTTTTGGGTTTAGGGGGTTTGGGCTTGGGCTGCGGCGGTAGGTTGATCCTGTGGGGCGGGGTTAGGCGATGGAGAGCAGGGGCGGGTGGAGGCGGGGCTCTTGGCTGAAGGGTGGTGGTGGTGGTGTTGGTGGATGAAGAGTGAGGGGGGCCGGGAGATCCTGTCGAGGGCTTGAGTCCAAGTGCAGAGTAGGTGACTCCTTGATTAGCGCTGGGTTGAGATGTGAGACGGCTGACGGGGACTCCGCTGAGGGGCGTGCTCGGAGTCTTTGGCGTCGGGGCCAGATTGGTTGGATGAGTTTTGCTGAAAGCAATGGAGAGAGCGGTTAGAGGAGTTTCGGAGAGGCGGACGAGAGGGTACTTGTGATTGACGGAAGTAGCTCGAACGCTGGCGGCAGTAGTTCGAACGCTGGCCACCACCTCAGCAATGATACGCGAGGAAGGGCTGTCTCCGCGTCCCACTGAAAAGGCTTCAACTGAAAAATGGAAGATTGGAGAGTTTCTGCTTGCCTTCTGACGTCTTGTGGGCAGGAGGTGGAGCTGGAAGAGGATTGGCCTTGGAAAGGACGGCGGAATGCTTGGAGAGGGCTGGGACAGTGTTGGCAATGGCTGCGGGAGATTTGGCGGCAGGAGTTGGAAGAGGAGCTAGAGCTTTGGGCTTTGAACTTTCTGGCTTCTTATTCAATGAATTCTGAAAAGAATACGATAACAATGCGGTGTATTGAATAATTTGGCAGCTAGACCAGGCTAGAAGATGGTGGCGGAGCAGGCTTGGTGAGTAGCGAAGTATGAGTAGGCTTGGCAGGAGTGGTAGAGAGAACTTGAGCTGGTGGAATGGAAGCGGCCTCCCCCACCGTTTTCATCTGAGCCATGAGTCGGGATGAGAGGAGCGAGAGGTGGATGGTGCTTTGAGAGAAGAAACCATGGCGAGGTTAGCGAGGAACTGCTGGCCTGTGGAAGCAGTTCGACTGAGACTCCCGGCGGCCATGGCCAGCTCTAGTTGCCGCTGAAGAAGTTGGATCTGCTCCACCGACATCCCCCCTTTCTTTCCACCCTATAACCATTCCCTCTTCCAAATCCTTGCCTCCACTTAGCTGGAGAGTCTGGCAATACCAAGATTAATCCTGACATTAGATTTATTTACGGATACTTTTCAAATTTATTCAATTATAACAACTATAACAATTTTATTCAGAAGTAAATTAAAGAGTGTGTTGTGGGGTATAGTGTGAATTTAAGTCCCGGAAAGAATCACAGTAGGCAATGCAGTGAGAACCGGAGGGTTGAGCGTAGGCGCTGGTTTGGTAGGCGTCAAAGTAGGGCTGGAGACGGAAGGGAGCGGCGCAGGCGATGGGGAGGTAGCGATGCCGGCCTTTGAGTTCTTACGCTTTTTCAAGCGAACAGCTAAGTTCACTGCTTGACAGCCGGCTGCCTGTGCAAGCTCCTCCAGGATTCGCTTCTTCGTTCCACGCCCTCCACCTCCAGGTCCCAAACATACATTCTCTATCCTACAATCCAATACAGTTGACTCTAGTGCTTCGTACAATCTGGACCCTATATTAGCGCAGCCTATATCACTTGACATATTTTAAACTTGGTGATGACAACATCAAAATTCTTGGACCCGACCTTTACGAGTCGTACAATTTCATTAAAGGGAGAGTCAAGAGAATGCAACCCTTTCAGATCACTTCAATATTTTTTTCATGGCTTTGGACCATCAAAGTAAGCTTGCGCGCTTAAGCCGTTTTTTCAGTTATGGTGTAAAATTTTTAGAAAAAAATTCCCGAAATTTCATGTGTTGTAGCACCCTTTGTACCCTTTGCACCATTTCGTGTGTTGTTTTTTTTCACCCTTTGCCTACAAAGGGTGAAAAAAATTCATGAAAAATTTAATTTTGATTTCCCCGTTAGGTCCGCTCAACAGTGCCTGAAAATAACCAAGATCAAAATATTAACCCAAAAAAATTGGGCAAAATTGAAGCACTGTGAAGGGCGCGGCCCAAAAACTGGCAAAAATGAGCGTTTTTGGAGGTTTTTGGAGGTTTGTCCCACATTTTCATAACCTACAAATTTTTTACGCAATTGAGACTCCAATTTTTGAAATGTATGC
>JASANA010003610.1:0-12973 GCA_030248095.1 Ptycholaimellus sp. GST1_10 | reverse complement strand
GCGACAATACAAGAGACTCTGCCGCGCCATTCGCAGGGCGGTGCGCAAGGACCTACCTGCTCCACCCGCCAGCTGCCTCCTCCTCATTCTCTGGGCCAGGAGTCCAATTATACAGGCTAATGTCCAAACGCATGGGACGGCGCTCCGGCGACACCCCCCCTCTACTCAACCCCACTTCCACCCAGCCTTCTACCAACTTCACACTTTCTCAGACCCAGTGCTGAGAAAGCGGACTTATTCTGCTCACACTTTGCAACTGGTTTTTCACGCATGATGATGGCTGTCAACCTGCAATAACGCCCTTCCCTGCAGAGCTGCTGCGCCATGGACGACCATCACTCCTCCCAGCATGGCTCAGAGACCCAATCCCATACTCTGTCCCCCATGCATCCCTCCCAGATTTCAGTTTCGAAGCAGCGGACATTGCCAGAGCACTCGCTGGGATGAAGGGGAAGAAGTCGCATGGACTGGATGGCATTCCACCATACATCCTGAAACACGCACGCCGCGCTCTCATCATGCCGCTAACACTCCTCTTCGACACATGTGTTATCTGCCACTCTCTCCCTCTGCAATGGAAGACCTCCCTCCCTCGGCCAATCTACAAAAACAAAGGAGAGCCCAGCCACTGCCAATCCTACAGGCCTATCGCTCTATTGCCCAGCATGCTCAAAATCTTTGACCGAATAGTCTCGAGGCAACTAACCAACTTCTGCGAAAACAATGGCCTCTTCACAGCTAGCATGCATGGTTTTAGACCTCGTAGGTCCACGCTCTCAAATCTTCTGTCCTTTCAGACCTACTACACACGCCAACTACACCAAAAACAATCAGTCATTGTGATTAACATAGACATATCAAAAGCCTTTGATTGTGTCTCGCATGAAAAAATGCTCCTGCTTTTTGAGGCTATGGGCGGAGGCAAGGGGGCAGTACAATGGCTGCGTGAATTCATCTGTAACCGGGAGATGCATGTGAGAGTGGGAAATGTTACATCCAGTCCACTACCTGTCCGTTCCTCAATCGTTCAGGGAGGCAGCAGCTCACCAGTGCTCTTCAACATCTTCATGGTCCCCCTCATGCTCTGCCTTGGCAAAATAGAGAGACTGGAGAGCTGGGCCTTCGCTGACGACATACGGCTAGCCTCAACCTGCCCTGCAGCCATAGAATGCGCACTCACCGCACTCACTCAATGGGCCAAGGATTGGCAGCTATCTGTGGCACCTAACAAATGCACCCGCTACCTGATGGGATCAGGAGTCTGTCCTCTGTTCTCAGTCGAAGGCATTGACATCCCCTTGGCGCCAGCAGAGGGGGTGAGGGATCTGGGCATTCTTCTCCTGGCCACCCCCTCCTTCAAACCTCATATCACCTCAATGACTAACAAAGCCAATCACACCTCCTATTTGATCAAAAAAGCCCTACGACTCCCCTCAATGGCATCACTCAAAAAGGCTTTTATAACCTATGCACACCCACAACTAGAATCTGCATCCTGCCTGTGGTCCCCTTCGACTAAAGCAGAGGCTGCCCGCGTAGAAAGGCCTCAAAGACTTTTCACCAAATTTATTTTCAGACGCTGTGGACTCAGGCTGCCTCAGGGTGGCTATGAAGAGCGTCTACAAATTTTAGGCCTAGAAATGCTGGCAGCTAGGCGAACACAAGCTGACATACTTCTAGTCCAAAAAAGCCTCAAAATATGCCTCTCTAGAACCAGAGAAAATGAACCCCCCTCTCCCACCGAACAGCAAAACTGGCATGGTTTCCAATCTTTTTTCCATTTCTAAACTCTGCCTTGCGGGGACGTCACCACTTTGCAACAGTCGGTCAGGAGGGCTCGGGGCACCAGGCACTCTGGCCAGGGAGAATGGCGGGGTTGTGGCGGCGCCTGCCTGTTGAGGTTGCGATGGGCAAGCGGAGGCTATTACTGTCGTCGCTGAAGGCACTGATGAGGCAAGAAGAAGTGCACGGCTAAGTCAATTATGTTCACCCCTTTGCCTTACTACTGCCATACCAAATCCGCCTTCACTCGCCCAAATTGTCAGAGCAGCCCTAGGGTTGCTTTGTGATTCCCGTTCAATAAACGGATGAAACACCAAGGCAGGAGACCGAAGACGAGAGTAAGTAACAAAGTGGCCACCACCCCACCACCGAATGGATCTGAAGCCCAAAAGACTCAGTTCCGCCATGCCTCTGCGTTTCAGTTCCGAGTGAATGAGGCAGAAAGAGGTAAAACTGTAGCGCCCAAACGTCAAGACAACAATCATCCACGTTCGTCGAATAGCTTCTAAAAGTAGTACTGATAAAGAAAAAAACGAGGGCGCTTCTCTCACTCTGTACTTTTTTGGCGGGGCAAACACTGTCAGCAAGTTGGAGCTTTTTATGGCGACAATTCAGCGTCAGCACCAGACCGTGTGTAAATCTTTGAAGAGGCTATGAATTGAAGCTGGCTTTTTGTTATGAACTGAAGCTTCAATTATTCTCTGGGGAATGTTGGTTGCATCAAAAAGAAAGCAGGGACGGGAATAAGTGCGTCACCTCCAGGAAATAGACGGGAATAAGTGCGCCACCTTATAAGAAGGCAATATTCGGATAAAATGAGTAAAGTACATCGCCTGTTCCTGATCTCTTTGGGCCTATTCTGCTCGCATGCACTTGCTCTAGGCCTTCCCAAAACCTTTCAATGCTACAGTTCTTTGTTTCTTCGTTTGGACATGGCCGTTAGGCCAGTCCTTTTCTCCAGATTAAACTCTGTGAACCGAAAAAAAACATTCATTTTTACTTTATTTAATCTATTTTATCTAATCGATCTAATTTTTGTTTTATCTTCCTTTTTTAATCAATTTATAGATCAGACGCTAAATCTGTAAAGAATTTAACTGCTCCAACTGCGGAAAATGAGCTGCTTACACTGTCCTCCACTGTCCTCTCTTACATTTTCCCAGCACATAATCCGCTTCCATCTTGGCCTCTTTGCCGCTGCGCCAAAGTGGGCATGCACTGAGTGCAGCTTCGTTGCCCTTTCCTCCACCGAAGCTGTTCAGCACTCAGTTATGCTTCTACACCCACGCTTGAAACTCCAACTTCCCACCGAAATGATTGCGGCAGAGTTGGAGAAGAGAAGTCCATCCAACGAACTAATATCTCCTCAGCTGGACAGCTGGAGCAAAGGATTGAAGAGTGATCCTCGAGAAACGCCTCAAAATTTCCTATCTGTGACAGAAAAAGTGCGACAATCAGATTTATTGCACCAGTCGGCAAGTTGTCAGCGATGCGGTCGTCGAATTAGCAACACCAAAAAGTTAAAATTCTTGACTGCAGCATGTTCAATCATTATTATTTCAGTCTGGGCCACTGCGCGGACCACATCATATCCTGTCTCAAATTGCGACCGTTTGCGTGCAGTGCTTGCAATACAAAAAGGGCCCTCAAATCCCACATAGTAATCCACCAGAAGTCGAGTCACCACTGCCGGTTTGCTTTTTAATGAATGATTTCAATGAACAAAAAATATATGCCCTTTTTAGCGGAGCTAGCATTGTATTGGCCAACGGAGAAGAAGATGAGGGAGTGGTGCGAAGTGGATTTCGTCAATGCTTTAATCTTGATGGCAGCGCTTGGATTGGGTTTACTAGTCGCAAATTGATTTGATAAGTTTAAAAACTGTAAATGACACCTACACCTGACTGTTTTTTTAGCAAAGTGCATTAACTTTGTCAAAGGACACGGCTTTACAGCAGCATTCGGTATTCGCTGGTATTCGGCTCCGCGTAACGCAAAACTATTTCTTACAAAAATTTCGGGGTGGGGGGACCTTCATGGGGGGTGAACTTGATGAGGGGGGGTAAACCTCCATGAGGGGATCCATTGCTTCCAGCTCACCGACCTGGGGCACTCTACATCCTTGTACAGCAATGCCGTGGCCTTTACACCGGGCTACGAGCCGCCGGAGCTGAAAGGTTCCTTCTCCCCATCTCCATCTATTCCAGCAACTGCAAGCACTGGCGGATTGAGGGAGCACTGCGCCGGACTTTCGCGACGTCTACGACGGAGCGGCGCATGACCTTTATTGCCTAGGACAAGTCTTGTTCCGGGGTAGGCGGATGAAGGGGTGGAGGAAGGCGAGAGAAGGAAAGGGAGGCAGTTGCAGTGCGGGCAGAGGATGCGCACGGGCCGTACGACAGTGGGCGGGCGGGGAACTCCGCTGAGGATGAGGCTGCCTACCGCCGCGGCTTCGCTCTCGGCGACCACAACGGCCGCAGCAACCCCAAGTTCGACGAATACTGGGAGGAGCCCATGGACGAAGACCGTAAGCCTATCTTTCGCTTCTCTCGCATTGAGAAGGCGAATGTGGAGAAGGTTGCAGAGCAGATGCTGGTGGAGGAGCAGCTCAGCCCGAGGCAGGAGAAGCGGCCCAACATTGCCAAGGTCCTCGCTCATCCCACCCTCTCTGAAGATGATGCCAACTCTGTTTGACTCTCCCACTGCCTTCACTTATCGACAATCAGCCCATCACTGACGATGAGCCCATGTTTGACACGATATGCCTTGCATTGTATGCCTTCTTATGATTAGACTTGCCTTGCCTATGCCTGGTGTCCGCTTTACCTGGTACTTGCCTGCATTCTACCCCTCCAGTACTTTGCCGGACTATTACTTTTTTTGTCACATTGCCGGACATAAACTCTGGACTTTGCCGGACTACAGACTTTGCCGGACTATTTGTTTTTTCAATTTTTCTGAAGTTCTTGTGTTGGCTTCGCCTGACTCCTGGTACTATTGTCAGTCCTTGGTACTCCACGACTGGAGGGCGTAGCCGTAGTAGCTCCCTATCGGTCGCTACGAAAACTACAAGGCTTCAAAGAAAAGTCCGGCAAAGTGCAACGTCAAGGTGACAATAAAAAGTCCGGCAAAGTACTGACACCCATAAAAGAGCGCCAGTCCAGAAGCTTGGCTTGAAGGGAATGGAATGGGGAGGATGGAATATATGTCGGCCAGCAGATGTGAAAGAGGGAAAGGTAGGCATAGGAGGACTGGGAGAAGTGTGCCTTTGGCAGCAGGTCAATGGAGGCGGCAGTGCTCTTTTAGAGGTCCGTTTTCGAAGCATACGCCAATCTACCGATCGTCACCTCATCACTGGATTCTCCTCTTGCCGAGTCTCCTCTACAGCCTCGTCTAAAATCCATTTTCACACCTGGCACAACGTTTGGAACCTCAGCATCAAACCGGATCTTCACCGTTTGGCTTCTGGAATGGGGAAAGGAGAGCAAAGGCTGCCGTAGGTTCTGCTCGGAGATGGCGTGAATTGGCGGTCGCGGCAAGCGGAAAAGCGCCCGCCGTCCAGGACTCCGCCTGCACACTGCGATGCTGTGCGGGCTCGCTTCACCACTGCTCACTGAACCGCTCCTCAGCTCCACTCCCTCAACCACTCACCTTTCTCCGCCCTCAGCTGCTTGCGCTCCAGCTTTAGGTCTGCAAGGCGTCTAGCTTTTCATCCCATCTAGCTTTTGATCCATTCTATTCTGTTAGGCGGATCGGAGTGTTTGATAGATAAAACCAATAAAAGAGTTTCGAGACTGCGCCTGAGCTGATCACGGAGGTTTTGACCGACGCGCCTTTAGCGAGGAATAGCAGTTCACCGCTCAAAAATCAATCGACTGTACAAACAAATATCACTAAAACTAATTTTATCTTGAATTTTATTTATTTAAGTTGATCATGGATTAGCAATGATACACCTGCAAAATAAAGAAAAAAGGAACAAACAATTACTGGTACATATTTAGAATAGGAATACACATGATTTAAAAAGCACAAACAATTTAATTGACGACAATGCTCTGCCCAATGGTGAGGATGGGGAAAAGGCAGAGGAGAAAGATATAGATGCGGGAGACAGGGATTCTCTCTGGTGAGCTGTTGTTATCGGCCTGGCTGTTGGCTGAAGGGTTATCGGTGTTGCTGGGATTCTTGGTGACGGATGAATGGGGACGAGCTTGCTTTGATGCGCGTGGGTGTAGGGCGTCCCAGTAGGAGGCTGAGGTGAGGCTGGGAGCAGAGTGAAGGGAGGGCGGATGGGGCCAGTTGCGGAGGACAGGAAAGCGATTCGTGACTTTGTCGGGCAGGCCGCCAGTGAAAGCGTTGCAGCGATAGGTGGTGCAGGAAATATTCCAAAAGTCTTCCCCATGCTCGTCCCGGAATCGGTGGTAGCCGGCAGGAAGAAACGTATCCGGCCAGAGCGCGGGGGAGGGGGGTGGAGGGGGGTTGGGGGCTGAGGGACGCCGCTGTTTTGGGGCTCCCCTGGAACCGGAGGAATTGGAGGAGTCGAGCACCAAGCCGACGACGCAAGTTACTCTATCCTTGATCCACCAATGACTGAGCACTGGAATAACATCGGTGACTCGCTTGGGAAATAGCCAAATCTGTCTACATGGCGAATAAGTGCAATTGATTTCATAAAGAGGCTGGCCGTTGACCTCTACGACCTCATGGGACGCTGGAATGAAGTGGAAGCGGTCATAGTCACAGTACTGAAACCAACTGTAAGCTCTAACGTCATCTTTTGCCATGCCTTTCTGTCGAACCAGCACTCCGCCGCAATATAAGCAATGATATAGCAATTGGCCATGCAAAGCGGTATCCACGCACGTATGTAATTTAACATCATCGGGCCATCGCCTCAAAAAGGGCCAGTCATGCTCCACTGACACGGGCATATCAAAGACAAAGCTTTCAGAGCAAGACATCCAATTTGCACTATCATTGCACTGCTTCTGGAAGACAGGCTGAGCGGAGCCACGCTGGAGGAAGAGGCGATAGCCAGAGGGCAGCTTCAGTTCTTCTTCTGCGCAGGAGTAGAAGAGGCCGTAGTCTTCGACGCTTTGTGACCTAAGGCTTGAGTTGCACTGCTTCTGGAAGACAGGCTGAGCGGAGCCACGCTGGAGGAAGAGGCGATAGCCAGAGGGCAGCTTCAGTTCTTCTTCTGCGCAGGAGTAGAAGAGGCCGTAGTCTTCGACGCTTTGTGACCTAAGGCTTGAGTTGCACTGCTTCTGGAAGACAGGCTGAGCGGAGCCACGCTGGAGGAAGAGGCGATAGCCAGAGGGCAGCTTCAGTTCTTCTTCTGCGCAGGAGTAGAAGAGGCCGTAGTCTTCGACGCTTTGTGACCTAAGGCTTGAGTTGCACTGCTTCTGGAAGACAGGCTGAGCGGAGCCACGCTGGAGGAAGAGGCGATAGCCAGAGGGCAGCTTCAGTTCTTCTTCTGCGCAGGAGTAGAAGAGGCCGTAGTCTTCGACGCTTTGTGACCTAAGGCTTGAGTTGCACTGCTTCTGGAAGACAGGCTGAGCGGAGCCACGCTGGAGGAAGAGGCGATAGCCAGAGGGCAGCTTCAGTTCTTCTTCTGCGCAGGAGTAGAAGAGGCCGTAGTCTTCGACGCTTTGTGACCTAAGGCTTGAGTTGCACTGCTTCTGGAAGACAGGCTGAGCGGAGCCACGCTGGAGGAAGAGGCGATAGCCAGAGGGCAGCTTCAGTTCTTCTTCTGCGCAGGAGTAGAAGAGGCCGTAGTCTTCGACGCTTTGTGACCTAAGGCTTGAGTTGCACTGCTTCTGGAAGACAGGCTGAGCGGAGCCACGCTGGAGGAAGAGGCGATAGCCAGAGGGCAGCTTCAGTTCTTCTTCTGCGCAGGAGTAGAAGAGGCCGTAGTCTTCGACGCTTTGTGACCTAAGGCTTGAGTTGCACTGCTTCTGGAAGACAGGCTGAGCGGAGCCACGCTGGAGGAAGAGGCGATAGCCAGAGGGCAGCTTCAGTTCTTCTTCTGCGCAGGAGTAGAAGAGGCCGTAGTCTTCGACGCTTTGTGACCTAAGGCTTGAGTTGCACTGCTTCTGGAAGACAGGCTGAGCGGAGCCACGCTGGAGGAAGAGGCGATAGCCAGAGGGCAGCTTCAGTTCTTCTTCTGCGCAGGAGTAGAAGAGGCCGTAGTCTTCGACGCTTTGTGACCTAAGGCTTGAGTTGCACTGCTTCTGGAAGACAGGCTGAGCGGAGCCACGCTGGAGGAAGAGGCGATAGCCAGAGGGCAGCTTCAGTTCTTCTTCTGCGCAGGAGTAGAAGAGGCCGTAGTCTTCGACGCTTTGTGACCTAAGGCTTGAGTTGCACTGCTTCTGGAAGACAGGCTGAGCGGAGCCACGCTGGAGGAAGAGGCGATAGCCAGAGGGCAGCTTCAGTTCTTCTTCTGCGCAGGAGTAGAAGAGGCCGTAGTCTTCGACGCTTTGTGACCTAAGGCTTGAGTTGCACTGCTTCTGGAAGACAGGCTGAGCGGAGCCACGCTGGAGGAAGAGGCGATAGCCAGAGGGCAGCTTCAGTTCTTCTTCTGCGCAGGAGTAGAAGAGGCCGTAGTCTTCGACGCTTTGTGACCTAAGGCTTGAGTTGCACTGCTTCTGGAAGACAGGCTGAGCGGAGCCACGCTGGAGGAAGAGGCGATAGCCAGAGGGCAGCTTCAGTTCTTCTTCTGCGCAGGAGTAGAAGAGGCCGTAGTCTTCGACGCTTTGTGACCTAAGGCTTGAGTTGCACTGCTTCTGGAAGACAGGCTGAGCGGAGCCACGCTGGAGGAAGAGGCGATAGCCAGAGGGCAGCTTCAGTTCTTCTTCTGCGCAGGAGTAGAAGAGGCCGTAGTCTTCGACGCTTTGTGACCTAAGGCTTGAGTTGCACTGCTTCTGGAAGACAGGCTGAGCGGAGCCACGCTGGAGGAAGAGGCGATAGCCAGAGGGCAGCTTCAGTTCTTCTTCTGCGCAGGAGTAGAAGAGGCCGTAGTCTTCGACGCTTTGTGACCTAAGGCTTGAGTTGCACTGCTTCTGGAAGACAGGCTGAGCGGAGCCACGCTGGAGGAAGAGGCGATAGCCAGAGGGCAGCTTCAGTTCTTCTTCTGCGCAGGAGTAGAAGAGGCCGTAGTCTTCGACGCTTTGTGACCTAAGGCTTGAGTTGCACTGCTTCTGGAAGACAGGCTGAGCGGAGCCACGCTGGAGGAAGAGGCGATAGCCAGAGGGCAGCTTCAGTTCTTCTTCTGCGCAGGAGTAGAAGAGGCCGTAGTCTTCGACGCTTTGTGACCTAAGGCTTGAGTTGCACTGCTTCTGGAAGACAGGCTGAGCGGAGCCACGCTGGAGGAAGAGGCGATAGCCAGAGGGCAGCTTCAGTTCTTCTTCTGCGCAGGAGTAGAAGAGGCCGTAGTCTTCGACGCTTTGTGACCTAAGGCTTGAGTTGCACTGCTTCTGGAAGACAGGCTGAGCGGAGCCACGCTGGAGGAAGAGGCGATAGCCAGAGGGCAGCTTCAGTTCTTCTTCTGCGCAGGAGTAGAAGAGGCCGTAGTCTTCGACGCTTTGTGACCTAAGGCTTGAGTTGCACTGCTTCTGGAAGACAGGCTGAGCGGAGCCACGCTGGAGGAAGAGGCGATAGCCAGAGGGCAGCTTCAGTTCTTCTTCTGCGCAGGAGTAGAAGAGGCCGTAGTCTTCGACGCTTTGTGACCTAAGGCTTGAGTTGCACTGCTTCTGGAAGACAGGCTGAGCGGAGCCACGCTGGAGGAAGAGGCGATAGCCAGAGGGCAGCTTCAGTTCTTCTTCTGCGCAGGAGTAGAAGAGGCCGTAGTCTTCGACGCTTTGTGACCTAAGGCTTGAGTTGCACTGCTTCTGGAAGACAGGCTGAGCGGAGCCACGCTGGAGGAAGAGGCGATAGCCAGAGGGCAGCTTCAGTTCTTCTTCTGCGCAGGAGTAGAAGAGGCCGTAGTCTTCGACGCTTTGTGACCTAAGGCTTGAGTTGCACTGCTTCTGGAAGACAGGCTGAGCGGAGCCACGCTGGAGGAAGAGGCGATAGCCAGAGGGCAGCTTCAGTTCTTCTTCTGCGCAGGAGTAGAAGAGGCCGTAGTCTTCGACGCTTTGTGACCTAAGGCTTGAGTTGCACTGCTTCTGGAAGACAGGCTGAGCGGAGCCACGCTGGAGGAAGAGGCGATAGCCAGAGGGCAGCTTCAGTTCTTCTTCTGCGCAGGAGTAGAAGAGGCCGTAGTCTTCGACGCTTTGTGACCTAAGGCTTGAGTTGCACTGCTTCTGGAAGACAGGCTGAGCGGAGCCACGCTGGAGGAAGAGGCGATAGCCAGAGGGCAGCTTCAGTTCTTCTTCTGCGCAGGAGTAGAAGAGGCCGTAGTCTTCGACGCTTTGTGACCTAAGGCTTGAGTTGCACTGCTTCTGGAAGACAGGCTGAGCGGAGCCACGCTGGAGGAAGAGGCGATAGCCAGAGGGCAGCTTCAGTTCTTCTTCTGCGCAGGAGTAGAAGAGGCCGTAGTCTTCGACGCTTTGTGACCTAAGGCTTGAGTTGCTGTTTCGAAGAAGGCTGGCTTGAGGAAGAGGGTGGCAGGGCAGCTTCGAGGCTTTGTGACCTAAGGGCTTGAGTTGCTCTTTTTGGGGGGGGCGGAGGGGGGCCCCGCTGGGGGGAGAGGGGGTAGCCAGAGGGCAGCTTCGTTCTTCTTCTGCGCAGGAGTAGAAGAGGCCGTAGTCTTCGACGCTTTGTGACCTAAGGCTTGAGTTGCACTGCTTCTGGAAGACAGGCTGAGCGGAGCCACGCTGGAGGAAGAGGCGATAGCCAGAGGGCAGCTTCAGTTCTTCTTCTGCGCAGGAGTAGAAGAGGCCGTAGTCTTCGACGCTTTGTGACCTAAGGCTTGAGTTGCACTGCTTCTGGAAGACAGGCTGAGCGGAGCCACGCTGGAGGAAGAGGCGATAGCCAGAGGGCAGCTTCAGTTCTTCTTCTGCGCAGGAGTAGAAGAGGCCGTAGTCTTCGACGCTTTGTGACCTAAGGCTTGAGTTGCACTGCTTCTGGAAGACAGGCTGAGCGGAGCCACGCTGGAGGAAGAGGCGATAGCCAGAGGGCAGCTTGTTTTTTTTCTGCGCAGGGGGAGGAGAGGCCGTAGTCTTCGACGCTTTGTGACCTAAGGCTTGAGTGGGGGGTGGCTGCTTTTGGTGGGGGGGGGGGGGGGGGGGGGGGGGTAGAGGTTAGTTCTGCTTTGGTGTTGGTGTCTGTGAAGGAGGGTGAGGGGGGCCACGCTGGAGGGAGAGGGGATAGCCAGAGGGCAGCTTCGTTCTTCTGCTGCAGGAGTAGAAGAGAGCCGTAGTCTTCGACGCTTTGTGACCTAAGGCTTGAGTTGCACTGCTTCTGGAAGACAGGCTGAGCGGAGCCACGCTGGAGGAAGAGGCGATAGCCAGAGGGCAGCTTCAGTTCTTCTTCTGCGCAGGAGTAGAAGAGGCCGTAGTCTTCGACGCTTTGTGACCTAAGGCTTGAGTTGCACTGCTTCTGGAAGACAGGCTGAGCGGAGCCACGCTGGAGGAAGAGGCGATAGCCAGAGGGCAGCTTCAGTTCTTCTTCTGCGCAGGAGTAGAAGAGGCCGTAGTCTTCGACGCTTTGTGACCTAAGGCTTGAGTTGCACTGCTTCTGGAAGACAGGCTGAGCGGAGCCACGCTGGAGGAAGAGGCGATAGCCAGAGGGCAGCTTCAGTTCTTCTTCTGCGCAGGAGTAGAAGAGGCCGTAGTCTTCGACGCTTTGTGACCTAAGGCTTGAGTTGCACTGCTTCTGGAAGACAGGCTGAGCGGAGCCACGCTGGAGGAAGAGGCGATAGCCAGAGGGCAGCTTCAGTTCTTCTTCTGCGCAGGAGTAGAAGAGGCCGTAGTCTTCGACGCTTTGTGACCTAAGGCTTGAGTTGCACTGCTTCTGGAAGACAGGCTGAGCGGAGCCACGCTGGAGGAAGAGGCGATAGCCAGAGGGCAGCTTCAGTTCTTCTTCTGCGCAGGAGTAGAAGAGGCCGTAGTCTTCGACGCTTTGTGACCTAAGGCTTGAGTTGCCGCTTTCTGGAAGACAGGCTGAGCGGAGCCACGCTGGAGGAAGAGGCAATAGCCAAAGGGCAGCTTCGTTCTTCTTCTGCGCAGGAGTCGAGGCCGTAGTAAGGCAAAGGGGTGATCATAATTGACTTAGCCGTGCACTTCTTCTTGCCTCATCAGTGCCTTCAGCGACGACAGTAATAGCCTCCGCTTGCCCATCGCAACCTCAACAGGCAGGCGCCGCCACAACCCCGCCATTCTCCCTGGCCAGAGTGCCTGGCGCCGAGCCCCTCCTGACCGACTGTCGCAAAGTGCTGACGGCCCCGCAAGGCAGAGTTTAGAAATGGAAAAAAGATTGGGTCCATGCCAGTTTTGCTGTTCGGTGGGAGAGGGGGGTTCATTTTCTCTGGTTCTAGAGAGGCATATTTTGAGGCTTTTGTGGACTAGAAGTATGTCAGCTTGTGTTCGCCTAGCTGCCAGCGTTTCTAGGCCTAAAATTTTTAGACGCTCTTCATAGCCACCCTGAGGCAGCCTGAGTCCACAGCGTCTGAAAATAAATTTGGTGAAAAGTCTTTGAGGCCTTTCTACGCGGGCAGCCTCTGCTTTAGTCGAAGGGGACCACAGGCAGGATGCATATTCTAGTTGTGGGTGTGCATAGGTTAAAAAAGCCTTTTTGACTGCGATGCCATTCAAGGGAGTGGTAAGGCTTTTTTGATCAAATAGGAGGTGTGATTGCGTTTATTTGTTATTTGAGGTGATATGAGGTTTGAAGGAGGGGGTGGCCAAGAGAAGGTGCAGATCCCTCACCCCTCTGCTGGCGCCAAGGGGATGTCAATGCCTTCGACTGAGACGAAGGAAGCAGAGACTCCTGATCCCATCAGGTAGCGGGTGCATTCTAGGTGCCACAGATAGCTGCAAATCCTTGGCCCATTGAGATGAGTGCGGTGAGTGCGCATTCTATGGCTGCAGGGCAGGTTGAGGCTAGCCTATGTCGTCAGCGAAGGCCCAGCTCTCCAGTCTCTCTATTTTGCCAAGGCAGAGCATGAGGGGGACCATGAAGATGTTGAAGAGCACTGGTGAGCTGCTGTGTACCTGAACGATTGAGGAACGGACAGGTAGTGGACTGGATG
>JASANA010003608.1:0-25034 GCA_030248095.1 Ptycholaimellus sp. GST1_10 | reverse complement strand
GAGGACCGAAGCTGTCGGGAAAGGAGCGGAACGAAGCGGAGAAGCTCATCCTCCGCGCCCTCCAGTCCAAGCTCACCTACGGCCAGAAGCAGGCCTTCAACGCCAAACAGCCCGACGAGGACGGACTCCTCCGGGCCAAGGGACGCCTTCACCTCACCCTCAGCCCCTACCTCCTACCCGAGCACTGGGTCTCCAAACTCATCGTCTCCGACTTCCACTCCAAGCTCGGACACACTGGCCTCTCGCACACCCTCAGCGCCATCCGCGAACACTACTGGATCCCCAAGCTGCGTCGCCTCACTCTCTCTTTCCTCAAGGCCTGCCCTACTTGCCGCCGCTTAAAAGCCAGCCCAGCCCCACCGCCTCCACATGGTCGACTGCCTCACTCGCGCCTACGCATCGAAGCCCCACCCTTCACCTCCATCGTCGCAGACCAGCTCGGCCCCATCAAGATCCTACACAAGGACGGGGAGAGCAAGCGCTGGATCTTCATCGCGCTCTGCAACGTGACACGCGCCGTCTTCTTCGACCTCCTACTCGACTACTCAGCCACCTCCATCACCCACTCTTTCAAGCGACTCTGGAGCTGGCGGGGAGTGACAAGCGGGGAAATCTACGTGGACAGGGCTACGGCCTTCGTGGGCGCCGCAGGGGTGCTGGAGAAGGAGATCGAGGAGGCCCTGGGGGAGGACAGCTTAACCAGCTTCCACTTCCACCTGGGCGCTGTGCGGGCACCATGGGTGCAAGGAGGAGCGGAGAGGATGGTGCGGACGCTGAAGGAAGCACTGCGAGTGCTGACCTGGGGACGGGCGCTGGACGACGAGGAGCTCAGGACACTCCTGCTCTGCCTCGCCGCCATCATCAACAGCCGCCCACTCACCTACTCCGCCTCTGGACCAGATGATCTACGGCCGCTACGCCCACTGGACTTCCTGGTGCCCGGCTACTGCCCTCAAGCCTATCTCCTCACCAAGCTTCCGCCCCCTCAAGGACAACAAGCCAAAGCCCTGCGCCAGCGCCTACTCTATCAAGCTCAAGCTCTGAAGGAGGCCCAAGGAAGGTGGAGGTGGGAGTACCTGCAGATGCTGCGGGAGCGAGACGGGTGGAGGAAGGCGAAGGGCGGGCAGCCGGAGTGGACGGTGGGCAGCGTGGCGCTCTTGGACGATGACAGCAAGCGAGCTGACTGGAAGCTCCTCCGCATCACCGCCCTCCACCCCGGCAAGGATGGGCACCTGCGCTACGTCTCTGCTAGGACAACCACGGGGCACGAGAGCTCCTACCCGGTCCGTCGCCTGGTCTCCGTGGAGCTGCAGGAGGAGGAGCTGGACGACAGCTGCCAGTCCACCTCCACGCCCTCTTCAGCAAGCGCATAGAGGGTCCCTGCTTGTGCTTTGGCACTTGCACACCCTCTACACCCGGTGCTCTGATTTCAATTTGACGGACACTGCTGTTGGGTGCGGGAATTGCAAGGCTGGAGTGGGAGGAGCAAGAGAGACGCAGGGTGCGGGAAACGAGGGCGGCTGGGCGAGCGAGGAATGCGAGATAAGGACTCCCCGCCTCGGCTCCCCTCTGGACCACCCACCGCCATCTGCTCACCCGCCTCTGCACACACACTCAGCACCCTTCCAGCGCTTTCTTCACTCACGTTCTCGCCTTTCTGCACTCACTTCCAACTTTGCCCAAAATTCTTCCCCTTTGGTCCCTTGCTAAGCCTTATTTGTCTCCGAACTTACTCTACCCCAATTTTCCCCCACTTCTATCTCCTACTCCCTTCGCATTTTCGCTCCAACTTCTGGCCAGCCCGCGAAGCAAAGTGAAAAGCTTGGAAGTGCCTCTTGCCCCCAGGCTCGAGTGTGACTTTTTCCACTCGCTCTTTGCTACGGAAAGGCTGGGAGGAGGAGTTGAGGATGAGGAGGGGGGGGGGGGGTGGAGGGGTGAAGGGGAGAGAGGAGGGGCGGGGGTGAGGGAGGAGGAGCGCAGGCCCAGTCCCGGCTCACACATTCCCCTTTGCCCACGCGCCTTCACGCTTTGCATACTCCTTTTTCAATGCACCCACCAATTCTTTCTCAGCCGTTTGAGATACGATTGTTTTATTGCGTCCTATTGGAACAAAAATTTCGGTTTCATCCAAATGATTTACTATGAGCTTTCCATTATCTTCTCGTCTTGGACAATTCAGCTTTTGCTGTTTTCTGTGATTGCTGGCCCCTAGCCTTTGTGTAGGATGCTTTTGATGCTTCGGCTATCTGGCCTCAGCAGGCGGGGAGTGTATGTGGAGGGGAAATTACTGATTCGTCTACGCGCCAGGCCGCCTGACATGCCCTTGTTTTTGCAGCATCGCCCAATCTTCCTTCCTCGCTGCCATTGCCCCACTTTTGGCTTTCAGTTCAATAAACACACCAGCGTCCTACACAATCGCACGGCCAAAAAGGAGGTCCGCCAGCTGCGGCCTCCGCACACAGCAGACTCTCTCAATTTGTCGCCTTATCAGGTATCCGGTTTTTGTATCAGTGGCAGCTTGGTGCTGATCAATTTCGTAGAAAAAGATCAAAGAAAAGCGCTCAAATCAAGCAAAACTATCGCTATACCTAAAAGGAGGATTTTAGACTTTCTTGATATCAAATTGGTGGGTTCTGCTGTTGAAGGCACTGGCAAGCCGACTGGAGCAAGTTGGAAAGTGCGAAGGCTCGGGCAGCTCACCTTCCGACCTCCTCCATTGCACGGCTCAGAAAACTGCTGCTCTCTAAATCACCTTCCTCCAATATCATACATTCCGATTTACTTCTGTTTTATGTCGATTCACAATTGATCTCATGCCATCAAAAGACTTTTGCTTTTGTGTTAAAAGATCTCTGTTGAGAATGCCAAAATAGAGGTCGCCGGAAGGGAATTATTGATCTCCACTTTTATGTTTTTTTCATGCTAGTTTAATGCCTTTGATAGAGTAGGAGCGGTCAAATCTTTTTCGGCCGTTTTTCTAAGTGAGGGGCAACATTTAATGCATGAAAAGCTAATTTTGTGCTTTAATGTTTCAATTTGCTTTAATGTTTCACAAATGTTTCAAAACCGCGCCTGCTTTTGACAAAACAATATACTGGTTTAAATTTTGAACCACTTACAGAAACCTCTTTAAGAAGCACTGCATAAGAGGAGTTTTCTGCGTCCGATTTCTGCATGCATCCAATATTTTGACACCCTATTTTCAACTGGTATCTGAAAATATAATTTATTTTAAGAAATTTTGTCGAGTAAATCTTGTTACTGACCATAATTTGGCTCATAATGAGCTTTAACAGTTTTGTTGGTCAACTCTAAATATGACCCTTCACCACCTTTGAGAACAAATTACAAGCCTAATTTAAGACAAACTATGGACTAATGGATATGCTATTTGTTCCTAATAGTTTCTAAAAGAGTTTCTAAATTATTTCATTCATATATCTCCATGATTCATGCTGAAGTAAATTTGCATTTTTTCTAAAACAACAAAAACCAATGAAAAACAAGCAACAATTAACTGTCAGGATTGTCTCGCTCCACAGGGCCGGAGAGTGCGGATGACATCAAATCTTTCTTCACGTAGATGAGGTCGAGAAAGATGCGACTATGCTCGGCGTACTTGGTCTGATGTCTGCAAGCGGAGGAGAGGTGAAAGGGGCCAAACATGAGGGAAGAAGAGAGGAGCAGACTGGGTGAAGTATTCCCGCATCTCGCGAAGGTTGGCCTGACTGCGGTCCTTGTCCCAGTGGACGCCTTGGAAGATCATGTACTCCACCTGAAGGAGATGAGGCTGAGAAGGAGGGCAGGGGAGGGTGAGAAAGGAGGAGCTGACCTGAAAGACGTCAACGTCCAGCTTGCTCCAGTCCGTGCCGAGCATGACGGGCAGCTCGTTCCCTTCGATGTCCAGCACCATGTAGTCCACCTCAATATACATCCTTTACGCCTCCACCAATCATCTACGCACTATTAGCTTCCGATTACGAAGCACTCACTAGTTTCTTGCCAGGCTAGGCTAAGCTTGAAGGACAGAGAAAGCAATGAGCGCTGAAAATAGTAGGTTGTATTTTGTGTACCCGTGTGTGGTTGACGGCCTTGAGGATGGAGATGAGGGGCCAGCACCAGGTGTCGAACTTGGCTATGGGGCGCCAGAAGCGGGTGAACCAGTAGCGAGCATTGTTCATGTTCTCCGCCGTCGTCCCCGTCTCCATCGCTCCGTAGAACGTCACCTGCTCACCAGACCAATTTGGCCAGGGCCTGGGGCTTCGGGCTGGGAGGGGGGCAACCTTTTCAGGGCGTGTGGAGCGGCCAATGCAGCCGCGGACCAGGAAGCACTTGCGCTTCTTCTCCAGGAACTTGTGAATGTTCCCCATGTCCGGCTCCACCATCACCTGAACATTTCCCCCTCTTTTCAGTTTCAGACAGTTTGAAGCCTTTTTCAGACAGGCTTGCTTGGCAGCTGGAGAGCAAAGAAGGTGAAAGCTTCTGTGAAAGAGAGGCAGGTGTACCCCACTCCAGTCGAGGTACTTTTCGAAGTAGAGGCTGTTGGAGTAGGTCTCCCCGTCGTAGGCCCCAGCCTCGAAGAAGAAGCCTTCCCGCCGTCCGCCCAGAATCTCGTCCACCACCATCGACTGCCGCTTGTGCGACCAGTCCTTCTTCTCCGGCGACAGCAGATTGTAGGCTTCTGCAAACCTGCCTTCTTCACCTTTTTCCAATCCTCATAAACCCCCTGCCATTGGAAAGTAAAAGGCGAAAGATGATGAACGGCTTCTGGGCGCAGGCTGGTAGAGGTAGTAGTGGCGGATGTGCTGGATGAGCTTGGGGTCGAGGGCGTCCCAGCCAGCGATGAAGTCGTCGTCCACCGGCAGCTTCTGGCCCTGCTCCGCCATCCCGCCGAAGATCACCAGCCCGAACAGCACCGACACCACCTTCAACCTCCTTCCATGCCTCCCATGCCAGCAGAGGGGGCGGGGGGAGGCGGTGGGGACGGGGATGACGGAGATGCAGAGGAGGAGGCGGCGGAGGAGTTTCTTGCGAAGGAGGAAGAGGTCGCGCAGGCGCTCTGCCTCCGCGTTGCTCTTCGCCTCGTCTATGAGGCGTTGCTCCATCGGCGTCATCACCGGACCCATCCTATCTTCTCAACATCCTCTCATCACCACCTACCCAGTACCCACACGCCTGGCTTGGCCGGTTTGTGGCGGCACAACACCGCGCATATGTTCAGAGACGCAGGCTCAGTCAGCTATAGGTGTGAAACGTGCAATTTGGTAAGTTGGTGACTAGGTCAGGTTTGCAAGGTAACGTAAGAAAAATAGGTGTGATGGGTGGTTTAGGGCAGGACAGAGGCACGCAGGGCCATTAGGTGGAATGTGCTAAAAGGAGGGGTCAGTAGAGGGGTTGGCTGGGGTGGGGGTGTATGTGACAGAGGTGGCGTGAGGTTCCCCCAAGGTTCGGGGCCCAAACCAGACCTGATCATCCAGTCCAAGGGGGAAGAAAGAAAAGATATTGCTCTGGCCCAAATCCCGCACGCCAACCAGCCCCATGGGTTGTATGCAAATCCGCAATGCACCTTGCGTACGGGCTCTAGGGCATGTGGCAATGTGTCATGTATTCACCTATATGGCTAGGTAAGATTCCTGTTGCTAAATAATATTACATGATAGGGTAAAGTCTTCCAAGTTACCAAGAGAAAAGCAGATGAAACTCCATCTAGAGAAAAGTAGCAGTAGAACACCTCGTATACAGTCTCTTTAAAATAGTAAGCGTATGGAGACGGGAGTCTTGAATCCTGTGGTGGTTCAAGGACTGTGCAGGAAAGTGGGGTGTGTAGGAGGGGAAGGGCTGACCTGACGTCTTTACCAGGAGGATGGAAAGTGACGCGATGACGATGAAAGGTGAAGGACGACGCCTTACACAAATGCTCTACGACTTGGCCCTTTTAGTACAGGCCACGGGAACCTCACAAATTATTATGCATTCTTATTTATAATCATTTAAAAAATGCTAACATTGCTCTTCCCATTTGTCCAGGAAAACACCGCTAAAAACAGAACAACTCTCATCGTCACTAAAACTGCAAATAAAAAGCTGGCATTCGATAGAAATATGAATATTCATGTCGATAAAAGGCATAATTTTAAATGAGGTTAAAGTATATCGTTAATGATTTTAGTATTGGGCTGGCGCGAACGGAGCTTTAACGAAGTGTCAGCACCCAGCCTCTCTCTCTTTTCGACCCAGGTGTATATTTTCGAGGTTATTGCTAGATCTTAAAATTGATAAGGCTCCTGCTCCTCACAGAAAAAAAAATCGCTCCGATTCCTTCTGCATTTGAAAGAGCATAATCAAATTATCCAAAACTCGCGAGAAAATGCCAAAAAGTGGCAGCAATCATTAGAAAATTGCTTAAAACCATTTGTCCGAACTCCTTCTTCTCCTTCCCCTTCTCCGCATCTATTCAATGAACTTGTTAAAAGTGGAGGAAATGACTGGTACCATCGGCAAGCCTAATGTAAATCTCTTTTCTCCCGAAAATCGATTCCCCCGAGTTAAAAGTCAAAGAAATAAATTTTCTACTAGTGGAATCTGCTGCGTCATCTGCGTTTATGGGCGCATATGGAAAGAGACTCTGAACTGCGCACCCAAAACAAAATGCAACTGTCTGAGCAGCAGGTTCCACTAGTAGTAAATTTATTTCTTTGACTTTTAACTCGGGGGAATCGATTTTCGGGAGAAAAGAGATTTACATTAGGCTTGCCGATGGTACCAGTTTTTTATTAGCCCGCCAGGGTTCGAAAGATCTCTTTAGACAACATTAATCGAAGACAAAGAAAGGTATAACTGGTACCATCGGCAAGCCAAATGTGGTCTCTTTTCTCCAAATTTTGTAATTGCCTCGAGCAAAAAGTCAAGGAAATACATCTACTACTAGTGGAATCTGCTGCTTGGACAGTTGCATTTTGTTTTTGGCGCGCAGTTCAGTGTCTCTTTCCATGCGCGCCAAAAACAAAATGCAGATGACGCAGCAGATTCCACTAGTAGTAGATGTATTTCCTTGACTTTTTGCTCGAGGCAATTACAAAATTTGGAGAAAAGAGACCACATTTGGCTTGCCGATGGTACCAGTTATTTCTTCCACTTTTAATATAGTATAAAATGTATAAATACAATTTTAAATTATTCGACAATTTTTGAAAAATAAAAAAATAAAAAATAAACTTATTAAAAAACTATAACAAAAAGAAAAGAATGGAAAATTAAAAATACCATGCAATTTATTGGCTAACTAACATAACATTTTTTGTGAAATTTTCATGACTTTTACTTTTACTTTATGGGAGAAAAGAGATTCACATTTGGCCTGCCGATGGTACCAGAAATTTATTTCACTATAGTATAAAATGTATAAATGAAAATTTTTTTATTGTTGGTTATGTATTATTTTATATTAAGATATTATTGGATAAAAAAAATAAATAAAAAATAAACCTTTTTAAAAAAATATAACAAAAAGAAAATATCGATTTAAAAATCAAGAAATACAATGCATATTTATTGGCAAAATAACATATTTTTGTGAAATTTTCATGATTTATACTTAGGGCAATCGATTTTGGGGAGAAATCTTAATGTCATAAAAGAGCTTTAATTTTGGCCTGCCGATGGTACCAGTTGTTTTCTCAACATAAAATTTCCAAAAAAAACTGATTGTCTGAGAAGGATTCGAACCTCCCAGTTTTACCCAACTGTCCAATCGCTTAGACCACTACACCACTGGTGCATATGCCTGTTTGATCAACTGAAGACTTATGAATAAATAAATACATGAGTCCCAGGGACCCGGGAAGGGGGGAAAGGGGGAAGAAATGAATACCTACTATCGTTCATTGAATAGATGCGGAGCAGAAGGAGAAGAAGGAGAAGGAGGAGTTCGGACAAATGGTTTTTTGCAATTTTCATTGTAAAAACATTTGTTTTTTGCAAAAGTCAAAAAAGAAACTATAGTCAATTCGATGTTGCTCATTCCAATGGAAAAAGAATTAGAACGATTGGAGCATTCTGTGACGAGCAGCAGCCTTATCAAAATTAAGATCTAGCAATAACCCCGAAAACGTACACCTGGGTCGAAAAGAGGGGCTGGGCGCTGACACTCCGCTAACGCTCCGTTCGCGCCAGCCCAATGAGGATTTCACATTGCATTGAAGTCGATTAATCCAACCGATGTTGACGACATACAAATTTATTATCAAACAAGTTGACTCTTGTATCAAGATATCGAAATACGCAAAAATTTTGTTTCTCTGATTGTACCGAATTTTTTGCTTAGAATATATTTCATAAAAGGGAGAGAGAACTAAGAAAAGCGTGTATAGTTTTTTTTCGATTTAATGTAAATTCATGTATTTTCATTCAACGAGGTGAGGTATTTGTCACGATACCATCCGGAAAATCAACGTTTCGCAGTCCAAAATCAATCAAGGTGACTGATGCATGCATTCCAGACTCAAGGGCGAGGTGGGCAGAGAAGGGGGTGTCTGGGGAGGCAGCCGAGGAGGGCCAGTTTCTGGAGAGCCTTGAAGAGGCATTCGAGGAGGAAGCAGAGGATGGCCAGGGCGAGGAGGAAGGCGAAGAGGTTGAGGAGGCCGCGCACTTGGTGGAGGCGGAGAGTGTAGCCGGAGTGGGTGGAGCAGAACCTATGCGACGGCGGTGGTGGAAAGTAGGCATGCTGGTAGCGCTCGTAGGCCTGCTCGAAGATGGCTATCTGAACTGGCTGCCTCGTCAGCTTCCGCTGGTCTGGAATGAGTTGGGGGAAGCCTGTGATCTGGTGAGAAGCTTTCGCTTCTGTTTGCCGGTGGCGGGGTGGAGAAGACTGAGGTTGGGGCTGAAGAAGGCGGTGATGGGGAACTCCAGGCCCGCCTGCGGATGACACTCCACGTTGAACTCGCACGTTTGCAGCCTCAGAAGCCCTCCATCCTCCTCCAGCTGGTGGAGAGAGCGAAAGGAGCAGAGGCAGGGAAGCGAACCCGTGGAAGGCGATGAGTTTGCGGCTGGCGACGAGGACGTGGAGGACGGAGTTGGCGGCGTCGCCGGCCAGCAGCTGCTTGGCGGCCCCCGTGTCGGCGGCCAGCACCGGCGGGTTCTCCACGTAGGTCGCCTGCAGCGCCCCCGCGGGCCCAGGCAGCATCAGCTCCAGCTCCCTGTCAAGAGAGGAGGAGCTGGCAGAAAGGGGGAGGGGGGAAGGGGTGAGGAGCACCCAAGCCAGGAGAGGGAGTTGACGACAAGAGTGTGACTGTGAGCGGCCAGGGCGTCCAGTAGGGCCCCGGACTCCAGCATGAGGGTGACGTAGCCACTGACGTCATTGAACACCCAATAGAGATACTTGGCCAGCAGGCCCAGCATGAGGGTGTAGACGAGGAGGAGGAAGGTCCCCGTCCGTCGCCGCAGACCCTTCTACTTCCTCTCTTTCTTTATTTTCTTACATATGAGTATCCGCTAATTATAGGGGGAGAAAGTTAGCAGCTTTGCCAGCATCTAGGGCAAGCGAGTAACTTTGAGGATGCGCTGGAGCAGGGAGGAGGGCCGGAGGCGATCGGAGAGGCTGTGACAGAGGGACTTGAGCAGGAAAGAGAAGCCCAGCAGGGCCCAGATCCCAACTGGCTCCAGTACCAGACGACCTACACTCAGCATCTAGGGCAAGCGAGTAACTTTGAGGATGCGCTGGAGCAGGGAGGAGGGCCTGAGGCGATCGGAGAGGCTGTGACAGAGGGACTTGAGCAGGAAACAGAAGCCCAGCAGGGCCCAGATCCCAACTGGCTCCAGTACCAGACGACCTACACTCAGCATCTAGGGCAAGCGAGTAACTTTGAGGATGCGCTGGAGCAGGGAGGAGGGCCTGAGGCGATCGGAGAGGCTGTGACAGAGGGACTTGAGCAGGAAACAGAAGCCCAGCAGGGCCCAGATCCCAACTGGCTCCAGTACCAGACGACCTACACTCAGCATCTAGGGCAAGCGAGTAACTTTGAGGATGCGCTGGAGCAGGGAGGAGGGCCTGAGGCGATCGGAGAGGCTGTGACAGAGGGACTTGAGCAGGAAACAGAAGCCCAGCAGGGCCCAGATCCCAACTGGCTCCAGTACCAGACGACCTACACTCAGCATCTAGGGCAAGCGAGTAACTTTGAGGATGCGCTGGAGCAGGGAGGAGGGCCTGAGGCGATCGAAGAGGCTGTGACAGAGGGACTTGAGCAGGAAACAGAAGCCCAGCAGGGCCCAGATCCCAACTGGCTCCAGTACCAGACGACCTACACTCAGCATCTAGGGCAAGCGAGTAACTTTGAGGATGCGCTGGAGCAGGGAGGAGGGCCTGAGGCGATCGGAGAGGCTGTGACAGAGGGACTTGAGCAGGAAACAGAAGCCCAGCAGGGCCCAGATCCCAACTGGCTCCAGTACCAGACGACCTACACTCAGCATCTAGGGCAAGCGAGTAACTTTGAGGATGCGCTGGAGCAGGGAGGAGGGCCTGAGGCGATCGGAGAGGCTGTGACAGAGGGACTTGAGCAGGAAACAGAAGCCCAGCAGGGCCCAGATCCCAACTGGCTCCAGTACCAGACGACCTACACTCAGCATCTAGGGCAAGCGAGTAACTTTGAGGATGCGCTGGAGCAGGGAGGAGGGCCTGAGGCGATCGGAGAGGCTGTGACAGAGGGACTTGAGCAGGAAACAGAAGCCCAGCAGGGCCCAGATCCCAACTGGCTCCAGTACCAGACGACCTACACTCAGCATCTAGGGCAAGCGAGTAACTTTGAGGATGCGCTGGAGCAGGGAGGAGGGCCTGAGGCGATCGGAGAGGCTGTGACAGAGGGACTTGAGCAGGAAACAGAAGCCCAGCAGGGCCCAGATCCCAACTGGCTCCAGTACCAGACGACCTACACTCAGCATCTAGGGCAAGCGAGTAACTTTGAGGATGCGCTGGAGCAGGGAGGAGGGCCTGAGGCGATCGGAGAGGCTGTGACAGAGGGACTTGAGCAGGAAACAGAAGCCCAGCAGGGCCCAGATCCCAACTGGCTCCAGTACCAGACGACCTACACTCAGCATCTAGGGCAAGCGAGTAACTTTGAGGATGCGCTGGAGCAGGGAGGAGGGCCTGAGGCGATCGGAGAGGCTGTGACAGAGGGACTTGAGCAGGAAACAGAAGCCCAGCAGGGCCCAGATCCCAACTGGCTCCAGTACCAGACGACCTACACTCAGCATCTAGGGCAAGCGAGTAACTTTGAGGATGCGCTGGAGCAGGGAGGAGGGCCTGAGGCGATCGGAGAGGCTGTGACAGAGGGACTTGAGCAGGAAACAGAAGCCCAGCAGGGCCCAGATCCCAACTGGCTCCAGTACCAGACGACCTACACTCAGCATCTAGGGCAAGCGAGTAACTTTGAGGATGCGCTGGAGCAGGGAGGAGGGCCTGAGGCGATCGGAGAGGCTGTGACAGAGGGACTTGAGCAGGAAACAGAAGCCCAGCAGGGCCCAGATCCCAACTGGCTCCAGTACCAGACGACCTACACTCAGCATCTAGGGCAAGCGAGTAACTTTGAGGATGCGCTGGAGCAGGGAGGAGGGCCTGAGGCGATCGGAGAGGCTGTGACAGAGGGACTTGAGCAGGAAACAGAAGCCCAGCAGGGCCCAGATCCCAACTGGCTCCAGTACCAGACGACCTACACTCAGCATCTAGGGCAAGCGAGTAACTTTGAGGATGCGCTGGAGCAGGGAGGAGGGCCTGAGGCGATCGGAGAGGCTGTGACAGAGGGACTTGAGCAGGAAACAGAAGCCCAGCAGGGCCCAGATCCCAACTGGCTCCAGTACCAGACGACCTACACTCAGCATCTAGGGCAAGCGAGTAACTTTGAGGATGCGCTGGAGCAGGGAGGAGGGCCTGAGGCGATCGGAGAGGCTGTGACAGAGGGACTTGAGCAGGAAACAGAAGCCCAGCAGGGCCCAGATCCCAACTGGCTCCAGTACCAGACAACCTACACTCAGTATTTGGTTTGCTTTTCTAGTTCTTCTCTCACCGCCACCCAGGAAAATGGGGTCTTCACGGAATGCACAGTTTCTGCTGCGCAGATACTCCCCGGGAAGGAGTCTCAAGCTAAACTAGCCTGTGCCACAGCATAAAACAACAGCAATTTGCAACAGCATAAACCGCTAAAGCAACTAAACCTGCCTGCCTGCCCGGAAACTAGAACATGGAAACAAAGAAAGCAATTCACTGCATGAAAGCAATGCCCAGAGATCACCATCTCTAAAACTTGAAGCTGGTAAATATGCTGTGAACACAGAATCCAACTTGAACGAATTGAATGGGAGATTGAATGAGAGGCCAAAGTGAGCGGGGAAAGAGTGAGAGGCAGGTGGGCCAGTCCCTGTGGACAGTTTCTGGGGTCTTCACCGCCTACTAGCTTTCGCCTTCGGCAGTCAACTGGCATGGTGCAAAGCCAGCCCACTCCCTGCTGCCCCTCTCTGAAAGACTCGGGCATGAAAGGCTACTAGGCTGCACTGAAAGACACTGGCTCACTATCTCAGGGTCCCTGCTCTGGCCTAGGGAGAAAGGGAAAAGAAATGAATCGGAAGATGGGGAAGGAGAGTGGGTTTAGGAGTGACGTTGCAGACGCCGTTGAGCTCGAAGGCCACGCGCTGTCAGCTGCTCCCCAGGCCGCACTCCCGCTGGACCTGGATCGACACCCCGCACCCCATTCGCTTCTCCACCACCAGGAACACCATTTAGAAGTGGAGTATCCGGAGCCGTAGCCCCAGAATCCTCCACAGGCGCTTTCGTAGACTTGCACTTGGAGCGTTTCCGGTGATCCACTCGCTTTGGCTGCAATTCCACCCCAGGGCCATGCTGTTCTGGAAGGCTGAGAGGACCACCGGAAGCAGGTGGTGCATAAAGGTTCTCATCCAGAGAAGCCTCTAGCAGCACCACATGCGAGATGGAGTGGACAACATGGCATCCCTTGGCATCGGCGATCTCCACGTAGCGGATGATCCCGGCGGCGTCGGGGAGGCGTCGCACCACTCGCACCAGCTTCCACCGCTGCCTGGGCACCGCCTCCTTCAGAAGCCCCGCACTCCCCACCGGCAGCCAGTCCATCGGGCTCTTCTTTGCCCTTGCTGCCGCTGCCAGGTGCACTCACCGGAGGTAGCTCAGGTACTCGGACTGCCAGCGCTGGCAGAGCTCTTGGACCACCCTGTCCCGCTTCCCCAGCCCCGTCCGCAGACGCTGGGCCTCCAGCTCCTTGCCGGGCTCCTCGAAGCACTTCTGCACCAGGAAGTTGCAGGGGCGGAGTGGGCTGAAGTCCGTGGGGTCCTCGGTGAGTGGGCAGAGCGGCCGCATGTTCACGCAGCTCTCCACCCTGGCCAGGATGGTGAGGAAGTCGTCCTGGGAGACCGTCTTGTGCCAGAGCTGTGGTTTCAGGCACTCCTTCAGGAGCCCGACGTGCCTTTCCGAAGCCCCGTTTGCCCATGGTGCCCGGATTGGAAGAAAGCAGAACTCCACCGGCTTCTCCCCCGCGAACTTGGCCTGCCCCCAAAAGTAGGGCCCCAGACGCTTGTCCGCCGCCATGAAGGCTGTGGCGTTATCGCACCAGATCTTGAGCCTTGTGAGCCCCCGCCGACACCAGAACCTCTCCAGCGCGCTGCAGACTGCCGCCGCGCTGTAGTCGAAGAGGAGCTTGTAGTGCACCGCCCTTGTCGTCGCACAGTTGATCACCAGCACCCATCGTTTCACAGCCTTGCCCTCGGATAGGATGGTGAATGGACCGGCCTGGTCCATGAGGATGGAGCTGAAGGGTCCAGAGCCCACGTCCAGGCGCTCCGCCGGCAGCTGGCCATGCCCCGGCCTCCCCGCGGCCACTCCCTTGGCCAGCCTGCAGGCCTGGCAGGCCTTCACTGCACCCAGCGCCACCTTGTAGCCACCCGGTATCCAGTACTTCTCTCGCACGATGCCCAGTGTTGCATTGACCGGTGCATGGCCATGAGTCTGATGAGTGTGTAGGAGGAGTAGGTGATTGAGATGGTGGCGTTTGGTGAGTAGTAGCGGGGCCTCGGTGCCCTCGGCGTGCTTGAAGCGGCCGCCCACGCGCACGTAGCCCTCCGGGTCCAGCCAGGCCCCCAGTTGCTTCTGCTGGTTCGACTCCGCCTTCCACTCCACCTTCTTCTTGTTCACCTCTGAGTCCTGGAGGAATGCGATGAGGCGGGGGTAGGAAGAGAGCTGTTGATCCTTGATGAGCTGCTTCAGGATGTCCATCCGCTCCAGCCAGCTGATCGCCCCGCGCTTCCCGTTGCCGCACAGGCGCATCATGCACGCGCCCACTCCCAGCAGCTTCCGCAGCTTCGAATGCCCTTCCACCTCCAGCATCCCCAGCAGCCCTCCATCCTTAGGGCCTGGGAGCGTTTCCGGCTGTCCAGTCATGTAGGAGGCCTTGGAGAGCAGAGAGGTTGGGGTAGGCGTAGACTCCAGAGGGGGTAGCGCCTGTCGTGGCACGCTGTTGAACCTGCCCTGGGAGACTGTACCCGGACCTCCTGCCTCTCCTGCCTCTGCCGAGTGGGAGTCTGATGGGTGGAGGGTGCTGCAGGGTGGTGTAGACTCCTGGCCGGGAAGCGCCTGTCGTGGCACGCTGTTGATCCCAGCCGTGGCCGGGGAGACCCGCCCCACAGCCCCCAGCACCGCCTCAGCCCCCACTGGCTCTGCAGGACCAGAGAGGGTGGGAACCAGCTTGCCCTGTGTAGACCTCGGGCAGGAGAGCACCTGTCATGGCATGCTGTTGACTCCTGCCGTGGCTGGGAGGGCCAGGGCCGCTGCCGTCCCATCCGCTCCTGGCGCCGCCTTGCTGAGGGAGGTGTCGGGGCAGGGGCTGAGCCTGTCCGAGGCCTCAGCTGCCGCCGCCGCACTGCCGCACAGCGCATCCTCCGTGAGGGTACTGTCGGTGAGAGTGGAGACCAGCTTGCCCTGTGTAGACTCCGGACCGGGAAGCGCCTGTCGTGGCATGCTGTTGATCCCGGCCGTGGCCGGGGAGACCAGGGCCGCTGCAGCTCGCACCGCTCCCGACTCCTTCTCCGTCTTCCCGCCCGCTGGGAGCGTTCCCGGCTCTCCAGTCGCAGGCTCTGGCCACTTCTCCAGTGGCTGGGCAAAGTAGGCGGGGCCCTTCCAGAAGAAGCCCCCCTTCTCCATCTCCTCCAGCCCTCTAGGCTTCGTTGCCCAGTCGGCCGGATTGTCCTCGGAGCAGATCCAGCGAAAGTCCGCCGTCGGACTTGTCTCCAGCACTGCCTGGACTCGCCTTGTCTCGTAGGCCCTGTGTGCTTCTCCGGACTTGAGCCAGGCTAGGATGACCTGAGAGTCGATCAGGTGCACAATGAACTTGAACGGTCCCAGCTGCTCGGTGATGAACTTGGCCGCCCGCGCCGCGTATTCGGCTGCCCACAGCTTGCTCCTTGGAATGGACACGATCAGCCCCTTCTTCTCCGTTGGAACCAGCCTTGTCCTGGCTAGTAGGAGATTGCAGGTTGGAGGGTAGGAAGCGTAGATGGCGTATCCGTAGGAGGTCTCGCTGGCGTTGGAGGTGATGATGAGGCCGGCCGTGTCCCTTGGCCCCCTGCCCCACCGCGGAAAGCGCAGCTCCGAGGCACCCTCCAGGTCCGCTCGCAGCTCCATCCACCCCGCCTCCACCTCCTTGCCCACTTTATCCCCCCAGTCCTTTCCCTCTCGATGGGCCCTTTGCATGAGGAGCTTCCCGGCGAGGGTAAGGGGTGTGAAGAAGCCGGTTGGATCGTAGAGCTTGGCCACGGCGCTCGCCAGCTGCCGCACCATCATCCCCTCCACTGGCAGCCCATAGTCCGGCTTGGGCATGCTCACCGAGTCCGTCGGCAGATGCCACACGATTCCCAGGTTCTTGAACTGTTCCTCCTCCGCACAGGCCTCTGCTGGCAGTGATTGTTGGACGGAAGGCGCGTTGGAGCCAAAGGAGCATAGATTGAAGCCCCCTGACTGGAAGAGGGAGCGAAGGCCAGCCACCAGCCGCCCTCCGTCCTCCTCCTCCCCGAAGCCGAGCACGAGGTTGTCGGCGTAGGTGGCCCCGGGCACCGCCCGCACCTCCTCCTCCCGCAGCCCGTAAAGAGTGTCTTGCCTGATAGCGTCTGAGCACAGCCGTCGAAGGCAGGCTTGAAGCAGCCATGGGGAAGCATTGCAGCCCATGATGACACGCACGTACTTCCACACCTGGAAGTTGTTCTCATCCAGCGGCCTCTCCCAGTCCGCTGGCAGCACGATCCTCAGTGCATCCTGGTGCTCCGCCCAGACTCGCATCGCGTAGAAGGCCTTCCTCACATCTGCCGCCAGCGCCCACTGGCTCCCCCTCAGCTGGAGTTGAACTGCCATGAGACTGGAAAGGAGGCTTGGCCCTGTCTCGATGAGGTCGTTGAGGCATCGTGGTGGGTGTCCGCAGTGGCTGGCCGCGTCCACGACGGGCCTGCACTTGGGCCCCGGGGCCCGGAAGTGCGCCAGGTGGTGCAGCAGATGTCCGTCTGGGGGTCGGCCCTCCACCGGCACGATGAAGCCCTCCTTGGCCTGGGCCTGGAACTCCCCGTAGTACTCCCGTCGCTGTGCCTCCGAGAACCGCCCGTCCTGCTTCTTAGCCCTTTGGAAAGCTTGTTGAAAGTTTGAGGCCAGCGTAGGGGCAGAGTCCTTGAAGGGGAGTGGCACGTGGAAGGCGCCGGACTCGTCCCTGAAGATCTGCTCCTGGAGCTTGGCCGTCTTCACGTCTCCCCAGGTCTCCAGACTCCCCGCCTGCTCCGCAAAGCCTAGGGTGTCCAGGGAGGATTGAGAGTGAAGGTAATCGCGAAGGGTGGCGGGCTGTGCGATGGCACCGCAGGCCAGGTGGAAGGAGCTGGACGCGGCCAGCGTCCTGTCGGAGATGCCCGTCTCCCCCGCCTCCAGACAGCCCCGCAGCACCGCCCCGTAGGCCGTGTGGAAGGCGCTCAGACTCCCCGTCAGCCGGGTGCTCTTGCAACTGGGCCCCAAGATCTTCTCGTACACATTCAGCCCCAGCACCACCCCGACTGTCTTGGACTGGACCTTAGAAGGTGGAACGTTGGTGATGCCGAACTGGGCATGGGCGATGGGCTGTAGGATGGAGGGCTTGATGCAGAAGCCGCCCACCATGAGGTCGGGGCAGAGGATGGAGGCCTGGTAGGCCTTGAACTGAAGCCGGCTCCCATCGCGGCCCAGCACGTCCACCTCCACTGGTCGCACCACCATCGCCTCCTTCACCTGCCTCCCTGCATAGGCCATGGAGATCCGCTCCGGAGGGAGGGCTTTGAGGCCTAGCTGGCAAGCCGCATCCTCCCGCACCCAGCTGAAGGTTGCTCCGCTGTCCATCAGCATGAAGACCTGAACCGACTGCACCCAACGTGGATGAGCCAGGTGAGCATCGAAAGTGGCAAGAAGGGAGGTGGGAGAGCCGGGCTGTGAGGTGGTGTTGAGAGCGGTGGTGTCGAAGGAGGTCAGCGTCCCCAGCACCTCCTCTCCCCCTGCCCGCGGCGCCGCCGGGGCTCTCTGCCTCTCCAAGGCCCAGGTCACCCACTTCTCTGGCTGCTTCCGATGTAGAGCTGTGTGGTGCCGCCCCATGCACCCCTGCACTCGACAGCCACCACCTGAAGACTGGCACGCCTGTACTCCTCCTGGATGATCCCCCAGACAGAGATAGCAGAGGCCCTTCTCAGTCGCCGCCGATTTGTGCTCGGCTGGCGTCTTCAGCACCTGGCACTGCTGTGCCCAGTGAGTGCCCCCGCAGAAGGCGCACTGCTTCCCTCGGCCCCCACCTGATGGGGACTCTGTCTCTTTAGGCTTGTGGGCATTGGGAGCATTCCGGCAATCCAGCCGTTTTGTCCCCCTGCCATCCCGGCGGCCGCCCGTGAAGAAGCTGGTCGTGTAGGCCCCCTCTGCTCCCTCCGTGCCCTCCAGGCCCCGGAGCAGCTTCAGTTCCCCGGCCAGCACCTGGACTAACTCCTTCATTCCAGGCACTGCCGCCTTTCCTGTCCGGATGCGGGTCTGTTGGATGTCCTTGACGAGAGAGGCAGGAAGCTTGGCGAGCAAGCCGTAGGAGTGCGTGTCCATGGCCTCCTCAGGCACGCCCAGAGCCTCCAGCCTCGCGCTGATCAGCCGCAGCTCATCGGAGAAAGCCTCCAGCTCCTCCAGGTCCTCTGCTGAAACTGAGCCCATAGCAGCTAGGTGACGAAAGAGGTCGGCCTTGATGAGGTCAGCGCGATTGTAGTTGTCGTCCAAGGCTGTGACGGCATCCTTGAAGGCCCCCGGGGTGTGGCGGTCCAGCGGGGCCACCTTGGCCAATGCCTTCCCGTCCAGGTTGTTCAGGAGGTAGGCGAACTTGTCCTCCTCCCGCAGCACTGCATTGGCCTCCAACCGATGGCGGATCCAATTGCGGAATTGGCTGTAGCCTGCTGGGTCGGAGCCGTCGAAGATGGGGAACTCTGTCTTGAGCTTAGGTAGGGCTGTAGGCGTCTGGCCGGGAAGCGGCTGGCCCAGCACCAGCTGTCCCGCCGTGCCCTGCCCCTGCAGCCTCGCCAGCCATGCCAACTCCACCATCAGCCGCTCCTCCCTGTCCACCGAAGCCTTAAGTTGCTGTTGCATCATTGCCAGGAGCTGTGCCATAGCGTCCCCTGGCACCCCGCCCTGAGGGGCCTGAGGAGCTGGAGGATGGACTATCTGAGGGGGTGCCGGAGGTGGCCGCAGTGGGTGAGGGGCGTAGGTGAACCGCACCCGATCCCCATCCAGCTTGACGACGCCATCATCCAGCATCTACTCCACCATGGCCCATACTCCCGCCCCCGCCGTCGCCTCCTGGCAGCCCGGGCAAAGGATCCAGCATCCCATCACCTTCATTCCTCCCTCGCAATGCTCAGCCAACTTGTCCCAAATAGCGCTAGAGGCGGAGCCTGGAGGGTTGAAGCAGGCATTGAGGTAGGCAATGCAGAAGTGCTGGGCGCAGTTGCCACAGGTAATCCTCTGCTTGGCATGGACTCCCCGCCCAGGCAGCCCTTGCTGCACTTCGCCCTTGACGTCGGCGGCAAGACTGGAGGATAGGCGGCCATCTTGGATGATGATGCAATAGAGGAGAGTGGCCCTTAGCAAGCTGTAGCCGACGCTGGCAATGCCATCCAGGCTCACGCAGTCGTCCTTCCACCTCAGCTGCGTCCTCTGCCACTCCAGATTCGACTTAGATACATGGCTCCATATTTGCTTCTGTTTTCTAGTCTTCCTCCCAACATCACCATGAAAATGGAGGCTCATGGACTGCGCAGATTCTATTGCGCAGATATTTTTTGGGTTTTTTGTTGTTTTGTTTTGGGTGTTGGGGGGTTTTTTTTTTTTTTCTCTTTCTTTGTTTGCTGTTGTTCTCTTCCCGGGTGGGGGGGGGGGTGGGGGGCCTTGTGTCTCCTTTTCTCCCCTTCCCCCCTTTCGCTGCCTGGGGGGGGGGTGTGTGTGGGGCATGGGGGGTGTGTGTGGGGCCATCCCCCTTCTTCGGAAGTGGGGGAGGGGCTTTCAATTCTGGCTAGTGGAGGACTGAAACAGGTCCTTTGGCCTGTCTGCCCAAACAAGCACTGAGGGGGAAATTGGTAAGCAGGGCCCTCTCACTTGAGTTGCTTTCCATCCTCTTCCATCACTCTGCCTCATCCACCCCGCTTTTCATCAGTCATCCTCTCTTTGCTCTCATCCCTTCACCTCCGCTACTCCCCCTGGCTATCTCTTCCTTCTCCACAAGCAGCCTGGAAAAATGGGGAGCGGAGGGGCAATATTTTTGCCAGCTTCTGTTATTGCTGCCCTCCCTCTACTCTCTGCAGCGCATTTGCCCGCCATAATTCTTCACCGCTCATCCCACTGCCTCCCGCGAGGCAGAGGATGGCAGGGCCGAGGAGAGGGGTAAAAACAAAACCTGTGGGTGGTGGGAAAGGAAGCTCCCGTAGGCGCTGCATTCGCGAAAGGAAGGCAGGGCCCTCTCTCTGCCCCCCGATGCTGCTCACGCTGCATATCTCTGCCCCATTCAGCCCTACCTGCTGCCAGCGTAAGTGCCAGCTTTCCGCAATGCTTCAAAACAGGCTGACGCAAGAGGCTTTCGTAAGTCCGCAAGGCTTAGCCTTAGCGCTGTCAATTGGGGAACACTGGATGAAATTGTAGGTATTGTGTGGTGGAGAGAGAGGGCTAATTGTGGGCGGGGAGGCACTCTTAGCAGCCTTCTCAGACTTTCCTGGCCATCCCACCAGCCACGTCTTGCCAGGCTGGCTATACAGGCTGATGTGCTTATTTCTCTGCATTATATTGTTTTTTCTTTTTGTTATGCATTATTTCATCAAATAAGTAAAACGTTTTTATGATGAAAATCAGAAAGCAAATTTTTGCGATGCAAGACAAAAATCACAATTCCGAGTCCGCAGCCATTGACAGGTAGCACCTGGGTACTCTTGGCTGCCACCAATATTAACGTGGCCATACACTTGTCAGAGCGTGGGAGTGTGGGGAGGCCGGGGATGGTAATCCTCGTTGTGAGAGCCACTTCCCTCCTCCCCCATTTCATATGCTCCACGCTCATTGGTCCCCGACCTTTCCCGCCAACCCCCAGACACAGCTCGCCCACTGGGCTCCACACACATGTCTCCCTCTTTCTAGTCTCTGTCCCACTTTTTTGGAGACCCTTCTAAGAAAAGCTTGGTGGTGGAGATCTTGTGCTTGCACAACACCGCGACCTTCATTGGCTTCACCAAGCCCTCCAGCCTCTGCAAGAGGTGCGTCTCCTTCCTCTCCAACATCTCGCACACCCTTGCCAGTGCCTGTGGGGCTGTGGATTTTGTCATCGATCTTCCAACCTCCTCTTTCCACCCCCACAGTGCTTGATGGAGCCTGTATAGCCAGGGGAAAGGACTTTGGAAAGGACGCCAGCTGCAGCAACTTCACCCTGCTTTGCAAGCTCAGCTCAGGTGCCCCAACCTCTCCTTCCTCCTCTTCTACTTCTGCTTTGCTCTCGCCATGGACTTCACTGATGAGGATGTCGCCATCTCCAAGCACACCCACTCCTGCGTTGTGCTGGACAACAGCCCCTGCGACAACCTCATCTGTCCAGTTCTCTCTCATCACTCCACCCACCTCCACTGCCAGCAGTGCAACAAGATCCTCTGCATCAGTGGAGCAGGCACCTACTTCATGCCCGGCAGGTCCTCTTCCACTACCCTCTACAAAACCGCCCTCCATGCCTTCCGATCCTTTTGCATCGACCCCTCCAACATCCTCCCTCACTACACCTGCCCTCACTGCAAGATTGACAACAACTGCGAGCCCCGCCCTTTCATCTGACAGCTCTTTGACCTCAAGCTCTACCCCAACTCCAGCCACACCTACTCCTTCATCCGCAAGGCCATGCCACAGCTCACCGTTGTTGCCAACAACCTCAGCCCAGCACATGGACCCCCGGACAAGGTGGACCTGGAGCAAGGAGAGCAGGAGGATGAGCGAGGAGACGAGGAGGAGCTGGGGATGCTGGGGACACTAGACAACACTGGCTCAGGACCAGCAGATCAACGCCTTCCAGAAGGACGCCGCATCCTGGAGCACCAACAGCAGTCTGGCATCTCCAAGAAGCAGTTTTGGCAGCGACGCTACATGGATGCCCGCCTCGTCTATGATGCCATCAACACCTGGGAGGCTATGATGGAAGATGAGCGGAAGCAGGCCAAGGTCGATCTATGCCATGCAGCCATCGAGATGGAGAAGGCGGAAGAGTGTCTGGAGGAGGAGACTTGCTGAGAGGAAGCCGCTGCCCACACCCAAGCCCAGGCAGAGGAGGAGGAGCGCCAGCATGTGCAGGATGAGGTGGAGGAGACAAACCACCAGGAGCACCTCGCGGACATCACCAACGCCAATTGATCCATCGAGGAGATCCCCAACCCTGCCAACCCCACTCATCCAACTACCACAGAGCCTCAGGAGCCTCAGGAGCCCCAAGAGCTTCAGAAGCTGAAGGAGCGACTGGAAGTACAGGACAAGGTCATCACCAACCTCTGCCTCCATCGCTCCGAGCAAACTTGCCTTTGCATCGCTGCCAAAGCCCAACTCCAAGAGCTACAAGCTGGAGAACAAGATCTTTGGCAACAAGTGGAGCTCCAACGAGAAGACTGGATCAAGGCTCAGGCAGAGCTGGAGTGCCTCCGCACCCAGAACCTCGTTGCCCAGCAGGCCCAGGAACGGGAATGCAAGGAGGCCCAGCAAGCCCTGCAAGCTGTTCAAGATCGTCTTCAGCATCTGGAGCAAGAGTCGGCGTGGAAGGAAGCAGCATACCAAGACAATGAAGTTCAGGTCGCCGCCGTCATCAACAACCTCCGCATCAACAACATCCGCCTCCAATGCCAGCTAGCTGCCGCCAAGGAGCAGACTCCACCCGCGGCCACTTCTACTCCCGACCTCAAGCAGCCCACCCCAGTCTGGACCCACAGCCTTGCCGACCAGACCCCGGGAACATCTCAGCAGCCTGCCCCATTCTCCGGCTCCCAGCTGCGCCCCCTGCCCTCCGAGAGCCTCTTCAGTCACCTCCAGTGACCTCCGGCCTGCCGCTTTGATGGCAAGAACCTCTCCTAGTTCCCCATCTGGCTCAAGTGGTGGAACCACTACTACCACTCCTATCGTGAGATGAGCAACGTGGATAAGCTGGAGAAGCTCATGGAGTGCCTCAAGGGCCCAGCCAAGACAGTGGTCGCCTGGTGCCAGAACTTCAAGGAGAAGGACTACAACAATGCCCTGGCCATCCTCAAGGACAACTACAGCAATGCCTCCGCCCAGAAGACTGAGCTACTCCGATCCCTGGAGCAAGTCGAGAAGATGCGCAATAATGCCACCACCAAGGCCCTCTATGCCCTCACTGACAACCTTCACCACCTCAGAGTCCAGCTTCGCCAACACGGGGTTCAGGACCTGGATTCCCACACCCTCCTCCTTTTTGAGAAGCTGCCGGACTCCATGGTGCTGGACCAGATGAACTCCCGAGCCCGGAGACCCTTCTAAGAAAAGCTTGGTGGTGGAGATCTTGTGCTTGCACAACACCGCGACCTCCATTGGCTTCACCAAGCCCTCCAGCCTCTGCAAGAGGTGCGTCTCCTTCCTCTCCAACATCTGCACACCCTTGCCAGTGCCTGTGGGGCTGTGGATTTTGTCATCGATCTTCCAACCTCCTCTTTCCACCCCCACAGTGCTTGATGGAGCCTGCATAGCCAGGGGAAAGGACTTTGGTGAAGACACCAGCTGCAGCAACTTTGCCTTGCTTTGCAAGCTCAGCTCAGGTGCCTCAACCTCTCCTCCCTCCTTTTCTTCATCCGCCTCAACTCCAACATGGACTTCACTGACGAGGATGTTGCCATCTCCAAGCAGACCCACTCCTGCATCATCCTGGACAAGGCACCCTGCGACGATCTCATCTGTCCAGTCTCCTCTCACCACTCCACCCACCTCCCCTGCCAACAGTGCAACAAGATCCTCTGCATCAGTGGAGCTAGCACCTACTTCATGCCCGGCAGGTCCTCTTCCGCTACCCTCTACAAAACTGCCCTCCACGCATTCCGATCCATTTGCATCGACCCCTCCAACATCCTCTCTCACTACACCTGCCCTCGCTGCGAGATCGACAACGATTGCGAGCCCCGCCCTTTCATCTGACAGCTCTTTGACCTCAAGCTCTACCCCAACTCCAGCCACACCTACTCCTTCATCCGCAAGGCCATGCCACAGCTCACCGTTGTTGCCAACAACCTCAGCCCAGCACATGGACCCCCGGACAAGGTGGACCTGGAGCAAGGAGAGCAGGAGGATGAGCGAGGAGACGAGGAGGAGCTGGGGATGCTGGGGACACTAGACAACACTGGCTCAGGACCAGCAGATCAACGCCTTCCAGAAGGACGCCGCATCCTGGAGCACTGTCAGCAGTCCGGCATCTCCAAGAAGCAGTTCTGGCAGCAGCGCTACACAGACGCCTGCCTCGCCTATGATGCCGTCTACGCCCGGGAGGCTATGACGGAGGACAAGCGGAAGCAGGCCAAGGTCGATCTATGCCACGCTGCCATCAAGATGGAGAAGGCAGAAGAGTGTCTCGAGGAGGAGACTTGCCGAGAGGAAGCCACTGCCTGTGCCCAAGCCAAGGCAGAGGAAGAGGAGCGCCAGCATGTGCAGGAGGAGGTGGAGGCGACCAACCGCCAGGAGCATCTCGTGGACATCACCAACGCCAATTGATCCATTGAGGAGATCCCCAACCCTGCCAACCCCACTCATCCAACTGCCACAGAGCCTCAGGAGCCTCAGGAGCCCCGAGAGCTTCAGAAGCTGAAGGAGCAACTGGAAGTACAGGACAAGGCCATCACCGACCTCCTCCTCCACTGTTCCGAGCAAACTTGCCTTTGCATCACCGCCAAAGCCCAACTCCAAGAGCTACAAGCTGGAGAACAAAACCTTTGGCAACAAGTGGAGCTCCAATTAGAAGACCAGATCAAGGCTCAGGCAGAGCTGGAGCGGCTCCGCACCCAGAACCTTGTTGCCCAGCAGGCCCAGGAATGGGGAATGCAAGGAGGCCCAGCAAGCCCTGCAAGCTGTTCAAGATCGTCTTCAGCATCTGGAGCAAGAGTCAGCGTGGAAGGAAGCTGCATACCGGGACAACGAGGTTCAGGTCGCTGCTGTCCTCGACAACCTCCGCATCAACAACATCCGCCTCCAATGCCAGCTAGCCACTGCCAAGGAGCAGACTCCACCCGCGGCCACTTCTACTCCCGACCTTGAGCAGCCCGCCCCAGTCAGGACCCACAGCCTCACCGACCAGACCCCAGGAGCGTCTCAGCAGCCTGCCCCCTTCTCCGGCTCCCAGCTGCGCCCCCTGCCCTCCAAGAGCCTCTTCAGTCACCTCCAGTGACCAGCAATACGTAACTGAACGGCAAGCACTGATTGCTTAGAGGATTGA
>JASANA010003607.1:0-20756 GCA_030248095.1 Ptycholaimellus sp. GST1_10 | reverse complement strand
GTAACACAAATAACACCATTAGAAAGCTGAAACAATTTGCTAAAACACGTAATTTTTTGATTTTTGAATTTTGCTTTTGTTCAAAAATGAGAACACTTCAAAGTTGGAGATGTCAAGTTTTTTCCCATTTTTTGTTGGTTTTTGAAATTTTTCTAAAATTCAAAGCCCTAAATCAAAATTTCACGATTTTCGCCCTCGAGATCTCTTTTCAAGCTTTCGATTTATGTATATATGTCCATAGTTTCAACCATTATCCAAGCGCTGAACCCCGTCACAGGCAACCACCCAAAAACTCGATCACCCATTCATAACTAGGGCGCTGTCGCGCCCTACGACTGATACGATATGAGTGTTTCAGGCCGTTTTCGCATTAGGCCGTTTTTGTAAAGTTGCAGATGTCAGGCTCGGCTTCCCTCGTTATTGCCTTCCTGATGTCCCGGCGCGGCTACACCTACGATGCAGCCTACGGGTGCACGTGCTGGAGAAGCGTAATATCATTCACCCGAAACCCGGCTTCTGTCTTGATAAGATATGAGTTCCGTGTATGCGATTAGATTCAGCGCATGGAGGAGGAGGAGCTGGTTCACCAGCTGGCGGAGGAGCCGTAGTAGAGGCTGAGGTGGAGCTGCAGACGGAGGCCACGCCCCCAGAAACCAGATTGCCGCCCACTCCTTCCACTGCCCTCCCTTCCACCGACCCTCAGACTCCCACCCAGGCTCCCTCCCCAGGCTCCCAGTTCATCTCATTGCCCTCCCCAGGAAGCTAGGATCTGAGAGTGTGTACCACATGGTTATCTTCATTGGGCTGGCGTGAGGGAGCATAGCAACCGTCAGCGCCTAGCCCCTCTTTTCGACCCAGGTGTACGTTTTCGGGGTTATTGCTAGATCTTAAAAATTGATAAGGCTCCTGCTCCGCACAGAAGAATCCAATCGTTCTGATATCTTTTTGCATTGGAAAGAGCATCATCGAATTGTCCAAACACTCGCGAGAAATCGCCCAAAATTTGCTGCAATCATTAGAAAATCACTAAAAACCATTTGTCCGAACTCCTCCTCTCTCCTTTTCCTTCTCCTTCTTCTTCTCCGCATCTATTCAATGGACGATAGTAGGTATTCAATCAGCCTGTAATTAAGGCATCAATCGGCAAGGTGCAATGGTAATCCTATACAGATTAATAAATAGTCTAAGTCCTACAGCAATGGAAGTAATGCGGCTGTATGGTCATAAGTGGCTCGTCTATTGGACTCGATTCTGAGATGACCAGGTTCAAACCTTCGTTGAGCTAAATTTTTCGTTTTTTTATCTTAAAAGTAGAAGTATATATGTGGTACCATCGGCAGACCAAAAGATCAATATCCCTTAGTTTTAGTCAAGAAAATTTCTCAAAAATATGTTAATTTGCTAATGATATTTGCATTATATTTTTCATTTTTAAATTTTTGCTTTTTGTTAAATTTTATAGATGTAGTTTTTATTAATTTTTTTATTTAATAAAATCTTAAAATAAATATATAACCAACAATATAAAATTTGTATTTTTACATTTTATACTGATATTAAGAGCTGGAAGAAATATCCTGGTACCATCGGCAGGCCAAATGTGAGTCTCTTTTCTCCAAAATTTGGAATTGCCTCGAGTAAAAAGTCAAGTAAATAGAATTTCTCCAAGTGGCATCTGCTGCGTCATCTGCATTTTGTTTTTGGGCGCGCATGGAAAGAGACACTGAACTGCGCGCCAAAAACAAAATGCAACTGTCCAAGCAGCAGATTCCACTAGTAGAAATTGTATTTCCTTGACTTTTCACCCCCAGGCAATTCCAAATTTTGGAGAAAAGAGACTCAAATTTGGCCTGCCGATGGTACCAGATATTTATAAGAATTAGGCCTTGTATTTGCTGGATAGCAATGACGACCAGCCGAAATCTTTGCACCTCATTGCTTTCAACCGATTCATGCCTGCCTTCGCCGCCTCTTCCCAATACCCCCTTAATTTTTTCGGCAAAAAATTGTTCATTGAATCTCTGCAAAGATAACCTTAACAACTCCCAAAGACACACGCAAATGTCAATGCTAATGATGCAAAGAGGAAGTGGTCCGATGCTAGTGCAAACACCTGCATTCACGCCTACAAATCTGCTTCTCAAAGCCTTTCGCCTTCGTGCATTTACTCCCAGCGCGTCCCTCCTTCACTAAAGCATGCTGGCAATGCTCGTTCATATACAGCCGTTCATCATGCCACATCCATCGCTCCTCCTGCTCTTCCTTCTGGGTGTGTGACAGCCAGATTCCAGCAATGTCCCTTAGTCATTCGCCAGCCAATATTGTCCTTCTCATCATCGGGCGGCCCCATTTGAGACGACTGTCCAGTGATGGGCAGGGCAGGGCTGGCACCGCCGCCCCCCGCTGCCAGTACCGCAGCGGCCCCGACCCCAACCAGCCCGGCTGCAGGCAGCAGTTCTGTCTGCTCCGGCGGCGCCTGCGCAGAGCCCGCCCACTGCCCCGACCCCTGCCACCGCTGCGTCAATCGGACGACGACGGAGTCTTCTGCCATCGTTTCCTTTCTTCCCCCCCCCCCCGTTTCTATTGCAATATTTTGCGAAGCCCTCCTGAAGCCAATGCCACCTGCACGGAGCTGTCCTTCAACCCCTGCCTGGAGAAAGAGCAACTTCTCTCGTGCGGGCAGAGCGAGCTCTGCAAGTTCGTCCTTGGCCAGCTCAGCTGTATGCCGACTAGCGGGTCGGTGGAGCCTGTATCCTTCTAATCATTCCTTCTGCTCTCCTTTTGAAGAGGCGGGAAATTGCCAGGAGGCACCGACAGAACTGGTGGTGAAGCCGCCAGAAGAGGTGTTGGAGAAGGCGGGCGCCTGCCCCTCGCAGGACCTGGGGGTGTGTCTGGGAGGAGTGTGAGAGGGAGGAGCAGTGCGGGGGTAGAGTGGAAGTGCTGTCCCCCCAGCGCCTGCGGCGGGGCCTGCGCTCATCGTTAGCCTGCTCTGCCTCCTCTCCAACTATGACTGATGGATGGTCTAATGGCAGCCTGTCCGATGCCTCGGCTACTGCCGGCGCCTCCGGGCTGCAGCTGGTGAGAAGTGATGCTCGTGGCTGCGAGAGCCTCAAGCTGGACTGTGAGTCTTTATTATGGCCTATGATAGGGCAAAGGTGGTGACACAGGCTGTGACGAAGGGGCGGTGTGTAAGGAAGCGAAGTGTCCCCGGGTTCAAGGGTGGAGCGAAGTGCCGAGCGAATCGGGACTGGTCTGGGGGCCCATGTGGGTCTACAAGGGGCTGGACGTGACGAGGCGTTGTGATGGGAATGTGGAGCGTGGCCAGGCCCACTGGCGGGACCCGGCTACTCGTTGCGTTGATTCCAAATAACCTTCCCGCTTGAGGCTTTATGAAGTGAAATGTGAAGATGACCAATGCCAATAAACATGCAGCCAAACTGCTTTCACTTTGGATGTATGAATATGGTTTTCTAAGCAAAATTTTCAAAAGCTAGTTTTCAGAAGTTAAATGAAATGAATCAAATGAAAACAAGTTCCGTAACTCAATGTTTCAATGTTAAAAATGAATGAATGAAATAAATGAAGGCTAGGAATGCAAGGAAGTTTCTCAAAAAAAGAATCGATGCCTCACATAAGCTTGAAGCCAAAATACAAAGTTGGTGAAAGAATTCAAAGCAGGTTAGCATATAAAAGAATTGAAGATAAAGTGTGCTAAATGGGTTCAAAAAAGTCATACAATAAATTCCAGCTCCTGGCTTAGCTATAGGTTGTGAAAATAAAATATGATCTCTCAAAAACCATAGGAATGCAAAAAGGATCATTTTTTAGATTTTGACGGTGCGCAGTATCTCCAACGCCTAGAGGAAGCGTGGCTCTCCACCATCACCGCCAACGCCTTCTTCTCCCGGACCTGGTAATCGCTGAGCTGAGCTGGGAATTCCGACGAACGAAGGCCAGCCCAGATCTTCTCGAAGCGACGAAGTATGCAGGCGATGGAGTGACGTTGGAGGCGAGCGTTGTTGTGGAGATGGGCGAATGTGGCGAGGTCACAGGCGCTGTCCTTGCTCATTATGGTTGAGAAGCTCATCCTCGCAGTCGTTGACCAGCCACTCTACGGTGTACTTGTCCGCCATGGCGTAGCAGCTCCATCAGCTCGCCCAACTTCAATCTCATGAAGCCCTGAATCGGCTGTTTTCCGGAGGCAGGAAGCCTGAGCAACCTTTGCGCGTAGGGTGAATCTGTTCGAACTGACGTAGAGGCTGGCGACGAAGGCGCGGACTATGAGCGGGCGGTGGTCCAGTATATCCACGCGCCCCTCCACCGTCTCACGAAGCCCTGAGTGGCTCAGCATCGCCGCCAGAACCGGACTCTCTTGCCGCAGCAGCTCTGCCAATTGTCTTTCCTTGCATATCACTCAAATCAAAATCCCGTTGTTTCACAAAAGAAGTTGCTCATTGAAAGCGAGAAAAGCAATTTTTTATGAAGCAAAGAACCTTTGTGCGAATGCATCAGCTCACTTCCGTCTGCCATGACGAGAGTGAACATAGGCCCTCCGGCCTCTTTCGTCGGCTCCAGCTGCTTCATCCATTTCACCGCAGCGGCCATGCCCCCACTTGATGCCGTCTACAAAGTCTCTTTTGTCTCTTCAAATCAGTTGCCGCCTTGAAAGAAACGGGTGAAGGGCTCTTCAGGAAGGTGTTGGCTTGGAATGCCTTCTGCTGCCTGGGCACTTTGGTTATGTTTAAAGAACAAATTGAATTAATTGAAGCGCATTGGAAAGAATAAGAAAGTGTAGGCAACTTGTGGATGCGGTGACCAATTGCCGGCAGAATCTTCAGTCTCAGGTCCGCGTGCTTTTCAATCATCGCCTCGAAAGCTTTCGTCCCGCGGACCGAAATACGAGTGACTCATAATTTGAAGTAAAAAAAGCCTAGCAACCTCAGCGAAATAGCAGAGGAGGGCGTTGATGGAGTGTCGTTTGAGGCGGTCGTTGCTGTGGAGGTGGGCGAAGGAGAGGACGGCGCAAACGTTCTCCTCCCCAAGGCCGCCTGACTAAACGCTCCTCGCACTCCCTCACCAGCCAGCCTACCTCATACTTATTCCCCAAGGTGTACATCTGGCACAGCTCTGACACCTCCAGCAGCTTTCATTTTAGGCGGAGAGCTGGAAAGATCAGAGGAGCAACCTTCATTCCATGCAGTGGAGACAGAGAGGAAGCCTGCGTAGAGGCAGCCCAGAAAAGCGCGAAGTATGGGCGGAGGCTGATCCACAAACTCCACACCTTCCCCCACCCCCTCTTTGCCCATTTTGGACAGCAGCGGACTTTGCTCGCACAGCAGCTCTGACATTGCTACTTTGCTGCTGGGAGAGGAAGTGAGCTTGAGATGGAACCTTTGTGCACGGAGACTTCGCTCCCGTCCGCCAGGCTCAGGCTGCACATGGGCTGGCCAACGTCTGCCAACTCCAGCTGCTTCCTCCCAGTCCAGAGCCATCCGTGCGGCGGCGAAGCTCCCGCTCACCTCCGCCTAGAAACTATCCTCTAGGGAATGAAGAAATGGTGGATGAAGAGCTGGAGCCTTGACGAAGAGACCGCGGCCGATGTCGCGGGGGCAGAACTCGACGAACTGGCCGCCAAAGCTGGTGAACTTGTGCGGGGCGGAAAGATTAGAGGAGCAACCTTCATTCCATGCAGGGAACAGAGAGGAAGCCTGCGTAGAGGCAGCCCAGAAAAGCGCGAAGTATGGGCGGAGGCTGATCCACAAACTCCACACCTTCCCCGACTCCTCTTTGCCCATTTTGGACAGCAGCGGACTTTGCTCGCACAGCAGCTCTGACATTGCTACTTTGCTGCTGGGAGAGGAAGTGAGCTTGAGATGGAACCTTTGTGCACGGAGACTTCGCTCCCGTCCGCCAGGCTCAGGCTGCACATGGGCTGGCCAACGTCTGCCAACTCCAGCTGCTTCCTCCAGTCCAGAGCCATCCGTGCGGCGGCGAAGCTCCCGCTCACCTTCGCCTAGAAACGATCCTTGAGGGAATGAAGAATGGTGGATGAAAGAGTGGAGCCTTGACGAAGAGACCGCGGCCGATGTCGCGGGGAGAGACCACGAACTGGCCGCCAAAGCTGGTGAACTTGTGCGGCGGCTGAGCCCTTCTGCAGCACCATCTCCACACTCAGCTCACACTCGGCCAGCTCCAGTTTCCCCTGCTGCTGTCCCTCGGGAGCCAGGGAGACGAGGAAACGCTGCAGGCGGGGATTGGGAGAAGGGGAAGCGGAAGAGGAAATGGTGGGGGAACGATGTTGAAGCGGGTGCAGGTGAAGAGCCAGCGGATGCCATCCAGGATCAACCAGGCGACTGAGCTGGGCGAAGTTGCCGCTGAATGGGGTTTTGGCGAGGTGCTGCTTGTAGCTTTCCTCGTCGTTGTGCCAGGCGTAGTCCAGACTGAACGGACGCGGCTCCACTGTTACAAAACGTATACTTTCATCAGAGAAGAGGTGGAAATGTCAGAAACCAACCTGTCTTCTCTTTAGGCCCAGCTTTTTCCCGGTTCATGCTCGCCAACCCTATTGGACTTTTGTTGCTGCAATTAGGACCGGGGTTGATCGTAGTGCAGTTCAAAACTGACTTGGACTGATTGGTGTGTGGTTTGTGTCGAAATTACGGCGTATGTGGAGGCAGTTGCCCCCAAATTGCGCGAAAAATTGTTCAATGTTTGCATAACCTTTTGTCTTCATAGTGCTGGCTGCGTTGGTTTGTTTCATTGGACTCTATGCAAAAATATTTCCAAAGAATTAACGAGCTTTCAAAAAAGTTATCAAAAATGCCGAGGTAAAAATGCATGTCAATATTTTTGCTTTACTTTAAAATCGAATGAAACTTTCAAAAAAAAAGCTCTCTTGAAAATTGATGAAATTGCGGGAAAATAGACAACCGTAGTATCGAATAGACTCACTTTTATGGTCAATCTCACATTTAATTTGTTTTGTTTTATTTTCAAAGCATTTCACGAAAAAGCGGAGCTCAAAATGTTAATTACATAATAATTTTAATTTCTCTATAACCCATGCTTAATTAAGCACAGAAGTGAACAAATCATGTGATTCTTTGACGCTTCTAAGTTTTATCTTCTTCTTCAGCAAAATATACGATTTCTTATATCTGTCAGTGCAAAAGCATAATATATAAAATAACAATTTTATAATACATAAGTTTATTTTGAATTGTATTTTTGCGTTTTTATTGTATTGTTGACCCTTTCAAGAGACAAACCATGGTTCAGTTTTTTAATGCGGATGTGTTAACAACATGTTGAGGTGGCTTATTTTCTTTAAAAAGTAGATTGTGTTTCTCAAGTTATGTTTCACAATTATGTTTTAAAGTGATAAGTGTTTCAGTGAAAACGGAAGCAGCGTAAAAGGCAGCGAAGCATTGGGTGCAGACGTAGGGGAACAGGTTAGGCGGGGGAGGGCGCGGCTGCCTGCCTCTTGGCACGTGCTCATCGCCTACGAAAGCAGGCGCCTGCGCTTGTACGACTCCAGGCCTTTCCAATTCTTTCTGCTCCCTGCCCATAGGCCCATGGCACTTCCAGTTCAGGTCTGCCACAAGAGCAAGGACGGCAAGGCAAAGGCCTATTTCCCACTTTTCCGGTACCCTAAAATGCTAAGGTTCTGCGCAAAGCAAACCCCTTGCAGATGGATACTGGGCCAGCCGCATGCTGGGCCCGTGGAGGGTCGTGTGGACTCCGCTTGGCATCGAGTAGAGGCCGCATTTCGGTTGAGAGAATGCATCCGAGCTTCAGCTGGAAGATGGGCGATGATTGGAGGGCGCTGCACGAGAGTGGGCTGGAGAAGGAGGGCAGTGCATTCGCAGTCTGGCTGGACGGTGAGTGCGTGGCGTCGCTCTGGGGCGGCTGGGCGGAGAAGGCCATTGGACGGCCTTGGAAGGCTGACACACTCGCTGTCGCTTTCTCCTGCACCAAGGTTCAACTGATCACTACTGTTGGAAGCCAAAAATTCGAGACATTCAAAGGATAGACCGTAGGCGCAGTTTTCGTTGCTGGTTGAAATGATGCTTGGCTTTGGTGCAATCGGCTTTTGTGCAAAGCAAGAGGATGAAAGGCGGTGACGGCGTTGGCAGCGCTGATGCTGGCTGATCGAGGCCTGCTGGAGCTGGATGCCCCAGTGGCAGCCTACTGGCCTGCCTTCGCCGCCAAGGGCAAGGCTCAGATCACCGTCGCTCAGCTCCTCTCCCATCGAGTGCCTCTCCTCCACACCTTCTTTCTCCACTCACCTCCTGCTCATTCCTCCAGGCAGGTCTGGTGGCGCTGGATCAGGAGATCACGTTGCCCATGCTGCAGGGCGACTGGCGTGCTCTCAGTCGCGTCTTCGAGGAGCAGGTCTTCTTAGGGATTGCTCCAGGTTTTGAGGCGAAGAAGAGATGGAATGCAGGAGCCGAACTGGAAGGTGGACGGGGAGACGCACGGCTACCATGTCCTCAGCTACGGATTCCTCGTCGACTGCCTCATCCGTCGCGTGGACCCCCAGGGAAGAAGTCTAGGCGCCTTCGTCCGAGATGAAATCACGGAACCGCATGGTTTCCATGGCCTTTTTTCTTTGCCTTTCTAGGCCTATTATTGGATTGGCCCTGGCATTGGATTATAATTATCAACCTGCGGCATAAATGTCTGATTCAGGGCTAGACTTCCGCATCGGGCTGGAGTTGGGTGAATACTATCGACTGGCCAGACTCGTCCATCCCACTGCCTGGGAAGCCTTGACCAGCCTCTCCGGCTTCTTCACCTTCATTCAGAAAGTTTCTTTCTTCCTCCACCTCACTATAGGTCGTCCCCATCGGATGCCTGGAGTAGGTGCAAAAGCTCTACTACGCGTGCAAGGGGGAGCGCTTCCTGTTCAGCGAGGCGCTGGGCAACCCCTCCTTCCTGCTCCACGAAGGCCGCGTACGCATCAACGACCCAGCCATGGCCGCCCTGGAGATCGGCTCCGCCAATGGCATCGGCACCGCCAAAGACCTGGCCCGCATCTTTGACCTACTCTCTCAGGTTGCTTTCTACCTTCGCCTTCCCAACTCCCTCAGCTCAGTTGACTGTCAGGGGAAGCTGCTGCGAAAGAATGGGTTTGTCTACGAGCGACTGGTGAGGCCGGTGAAGCGTGGTTCGCCGATGGACCGCACCATTCGCCTCCCCGTACACATCGACTGGAGCCTGGGCTTCTGGGACGCCAGGACACCGGACGTTTGGCCATCATTCTCTGTGGAGGGGTGGAGGGGTGGAGGGGAGCGGGGTGCAGGGAGCGGTGGAGCTGGGTCACCCAGGCCTGGGCGGGCAGAACCTGAAATGGGTGCCGTCTTTGGGCCTGTCCTTCTGCTACCTCACCAACGGCCTCACGCCCGACATGGGCGACGACACAAGGAAGTTCGGGGCCTTGAGGACCGCCGTCTACGCTACGCTTCAAGAGCTGGGACATGTCACTCGATCCGATGCCAGCCTATTGCGTCATTTTATGTGATTTATTCACTCTTCTTTGTTTGAGGCTCAAAGTCGTTTTAGAGCCAGTTTAGTGTTTCTATTTCAACCTGTATTTGTCTAAAACTAACATGAATAAAACAAGAATTGTGGATAGTAGAAATAGACTGATACAAAGACAAATGCCACTTTGATCATGTGAAAACAAAATCGATTTCCAGTTACGATGCTATGCTACCACTGCTACGGTTTGAATGCGCGCAATGGAGCATTTAGTGCCGCACACTTGTTATGACTCCTCGCTCAGTTTTTTCCTGCCACTCCAAACTCCGACCCAATCCACTAGCACGTCCCCACTCCCAAGTCCTCCCTAAGCCCAAGCCTCCCCACTCCCAGACCAGACAAAGCTCTCTCTAGTTGGGATTCAAGAGTGATGCCGGGCTTCTTTGACGAGATGATGACGGGGCTTACCTGCCCCAAGTGCATGGAGGACTTCTTTCCAGACGGCAAAGCCCGGGTCCCTTCCGCCCTCTCCCTCCTCCAATTCCCCCTAATGCTCAGAAGTGAGGCTTGTCAGGCTCAGTGGATGCTGGCCTGTGGACACACGCTTTGTCGAGGTTGTGGGGAGCAGGTGCACGCGGAGGACTCCAAAACTCGTCGCCGTCGCGGCTCCTGTCTCAACTGCGCCTTCTGTGACAAGGAGACGGAGCTGCGCCCTCGCCAGAACCTTCCCACCAACTACGCTCTCCAGGTCCCTTCTTTTTCTTCACTCTACTGAAAAGATGGCTGCTGTTGCCAGGAAGTGCTGCAGCGTCTGGAGACTGGGTCGGCGCTGGGCGGCCAGCTTCGTGTCTGCCAAGTCTGCAAGCTCAGCGGCCCTGCCAATGGCTTCTGGCACTGCTCTGCTTGTGGGGACGCCCCGGCCTGGCTCTGCGCCAACTGCACCCTCAAGCACCACCAGGGGCATACGGTTCAATATTCCTTCCATTCCTTCTTCTTTTCTACCTTCTTGGCCCCTTCTTTCTGGACTACTTCCTTCTTTCTGCCCTCCCTCCGCTGAAACCGCAAAGCGGTAAGCTTCCTTTGCAGCTGGTAAGCTACGAGGAGGTGGCCAAGCAGCGGGAGAAGATCGAGAAGGAGCTGGCCGATATGGCTGCCGCCAGTGAGACTCGTCTGGTCCAGATGGGCAGCGACACTCGCCTCGCCGACTACGTCAAGCAATGCGTCCAGGTTTCCTCCCTCCACCTCCCCTCTGCCAGTGCTGGCAGGCCATTGCAGGTGATGCAAGAGCACATGAGCAAGGGTCGGGCGACGGTGGCGGGGTTGGCGGACAGGGAGGCGGCGGAGTTGGAGGAAGCGAAGCAGAAGACGGAGCAACTGCGGACGCAGAACGAAGCTGCCATGAAAATCTTTGAGGCTGCCATGGGCCAGGCCGCTCAGGCTCTCCAGGCGCCATTTCTCTGCTCTTTTTCAGGAATCTTTGAAAACTTCTTTTTCGATTGAAGGAGGCCCTACACGGCATTCTGGAGAATGTAGCGCTGGAGGCAGCGGTGAATTTGGAGCAGAATGTCGCCAAACGCCCTGCCACCAAACTCGAGTGCACTGGATCCTTGTTGAATGGAAGTAATAGAGACTTGGTTTGAAGGCTTGGGGCTCAGGCAGTTCCTGCAAAGGTAGCTTATTCATCGCCCGCCAGCTCTTCAAGCGCTCCTGTCGCCTCTTCGCCTAGCGATGAAGAAGGCTGGCCGACGTTGGTGGAGCTACTAGCCCCTCCTCCTGCGCCCCTAGCCTACTAGCCGCAGCTATTCCGCTCAAGGCCCGCCGCCTTCAACTCCCCTTCCTTCTTCCTCCCATCCCCTTTCGCAAACTCTGCTCGGGCCTCGTCCCATCACTGGTGATTTGTGATCTCCTCATTCACAGTTTCTTTCATGCATGGGCTTTTATTTTTGGTGACATGCATGGGTTTCAGTGTCCAATCATCTCTGAGTCATTGCGTGTGATCGGCTGTTTAATTGTTACTTGTTCTTTTGCTCAACAAAGAAGGATGAAATCTACAGGTTTTCATTGATGTATGAATGATTAGGAGTATGATTTCGGGGTTATGGGTGGATTTTTGGCTGCTGCTCGTCAGAGAAAGCTCCAACGTTCTTTTTTTGTCGTATAATATAGTTTCTGTATACCGGCATGAAAAATGCAAAAAACGGTTTATACTGTTTGCATTGGAAAAAATAAGAAATAGAGTCAAAATAAAAATTATTTTTTATTCCATACATGCTTTGCAGAACGATTTCGGTACGCAAGTGGCGTTACAGGGTAAGTCATTGGACAGGTGCTGACTTGTTGATCATACTCATCATGGATGGGGGCTGGGTAAATGGCAATTTTATTACCGCGTTTGCATTTCATTCTGTAGTTCGTGTAAATCTTTCGTTCATAATGTTTTTTGTAATTTTTCGTTCCCGATAATATTGCACATTTCCTCGAAACAAACCTTTAAACAAATCAAGTGTTATTTTTGAGCAGAAACGGAACGGTTTTTGCCGTATTTTCCAAGCGTGACAAAGTTAGGTACTTTTAAATTTTTTACCGTGTACCAATTTTACCTAAAATTATTGAATGCACACACAGTTGAAATCTGCAGGACAGAAAACTAAATAAGTGTTTTGCACGCAAAAAAAAGATTGGCGGGAGATAAAATCGCAGTCGAGGGTCGGCCAATCGCTAGAAATCATTCGCAAGCTCAGCAGCAAATAAGAACCCTTTTGCCTCTACCTAAACCCTGAAATGGCGCGCACGAAGCAGCTGGCCAAGAAGTCCATCCAGTTCAAGGCCGACGCCCGACACCACCCTCAAGTCCAAGAGCGACCAGAAGCCCAAGGTCACCCACGTGTCTCTATTTACAGCCTCTTCTGCTAGATACTGTCTTTAATGATCCTTCCGTCTGTTGATGTTGAATTTGGGGGTGAGAGAGGAGAAGGGGTTTTAGGAGACGACGAGGAGCGAGAAGAAGAGCGGTCGGAAGACGAAGTCTGGAGATGCGGCGCTGAAGCAGATCAGGATCTACCAGCGCTCCACAGAGCTCCTCATCCAGAAGGCACCCTTCGCTCGCCTCGTCCGAGAGGTCATGCAGGCCGTTTCCCCGGGCCTTCGTATCCAGGTGCCCCCTTTCAATCTCTTTCTGTCTCTCTATATCGTCTCCCATCTCTTTTCAACCCCTTTCCCCCTTTTCCATCCCTGTGAATTTTTGTGATGCGGAGAAAAGGGATGTGTTTGAACAGGCGGCGGCGCTGCTGGCCCTGCAGGACATGGCGGAGGCGTACCTGGTGGGTCTCTTCGAGGACTCCAACCTCCTCGCCATTCACGTCTGCTTCCAACCCTTCCAATGCTTCTCTCCATGCTCCATGGCGGCAGTCTGTTGCAGGCCAAGCGGATAACGCTCATGCCAAAAGACATGCAGCTCGCCCGACGCATTCGAGGAGAGGCCCACCGAAGATAAAATTTTTGTCAACTAGTCTAGTTGTTCTTTTTCTGGCGCCACAATCCTGCTGTATTGTTTTTGCGACGAAAAAAAATTCTGGACTACACTTTGATTCACAAAAGCAAATTGTTGAGCTAACAAGGTTATATCGGCTATCGACAATAGATGCGCAGCCTTGAGGCTTATTTTATGCAGAATTCTCAAGTCCAAGATCAACAATTTGCAAAAAAGTATCTAACGCTCGTCAAAAAAGTCAAGTGAAATGAATTTCATAATTTGGATACGTTTTATGGTTGCTGAGGCAATTTAATAGTAATAAAAAGTAAAGTAGCATATTTTCAATAATTCTAGGAACTTTCAGGTTTTAATGTTTTGAGAAACCACAGACTTTTCCTTTTGACCTCCCTTTTGACAAACCTTCATGCATGCAAATAACAACAGCAGTAAGTTTTAGTGCTAGCAGCTGAACTGTTGAGATGTGCCCAAACTACAGTTTATTATATTGAAAAGTCATAGATGCTGATTCCAAATATGTGCTTAGATTTGAATTTGGTTGCGAAACACCATCATTGACGTTGAAAGACCATCATTAAATGAACACGTTTTGTTGGAGTGTTTGCTCTGAGGTTACCTATTATGCTTTGTGCCTTGAAAAAGGCTTTCAGGGTAAAGTATACCACTATATATTCCACCAATTAAGGCCAAACTTTTAAAAATCCAAGTAAAAGTTGTGCGTTAAGTTTCTTGACCCTTGCAGAAAACCACTCTTAAAAATTTAGTTTAGCTTTTTTCAAAGCCGTTTATTAGTCATTTGCATAAATATATTGGACAAAAAATTATCCATCAAATAAGTTCAGATCTGACGACAAAACAGAGCCATAGTGGGCACAATTAGCGAGCATGTGTGCAAATAGAGAGAACAATGATGTTGGCATGGCATTCGTTTTCGATGCTTTCTTGGCCTTGCGCACTATTTAGGTATAAACTGGGCTTGCGCGAGGGAGCAAGGCGAACCGTCAGCGCCCAGCCCCTCTTTTCGACCTAAATGTACGTTTTTGGGGTTATTCTAGATCTTAAATTTGATAAGGCTGCTGCTCGTAACAGAAAGCTCCAATCTTTATGATTCTTTTTTCATTGGAAAGAGCATCAGCTAATTGACCAAAAATCGCAAAAAAAATCTTCAAAAAGTGGCAGATTTCTAGAGAAAATCGCCAAAACCATTTTGTCCGAACTCCTCCTCATCCTTCTCCTCCGCATCTATTCAATGGACGATATAGTAGGTATTCAATCGGCCTATAGTTAAGGAATCACCCATCATTCTAATGGTATTTTGTGTGATTAATATAGGTCAATTAGGTCAGGAAAGTAAGCGGCAGAGTGTTATAGTGGCTTCTGTGCTTAACTCGAAGTAGTAAGGAAGGGCCAGGTTCATACCCTGCACATGTTTTGCTTTTTTATCTTAAAAGTGGATGAAATATTTGGTACCATCGGCAAACCTAAACTCAGTCTCCTTTCTCCCAACCCGAGTTTAAAGTCTAAGAAATACATCTACTACTAGTTGAATCTACGGAGCCACCTACATTTTGTTTTAGAGCCACTGAACTGCGCACTAAATAAAAATGCAAATGTCTTTGAAGCAGATTCCAATAGTAGTTGATGTATTTCTTAGACTGCAAACTCGGGTTGGGAGAAAAAAGACTCAGTTTAGGCTTGCCTTGCCGATGTTACCAGATATAAAAAAATGTTTGTCGCACGATCAAACATTGTTTTTGGTCACATTTTTAACAACATTCAGCCAAGCTTGACTATGGATACGTCACAGCATGAAACAATGGTAAAGGGAGAAGGGGTGGGGACATATTTGCTGCAGGCCCTAAAGGAGTCCTATATTTAAAGGAAGTGGTGTGAATAGGTGATGGGATATTATTCCCCCAATCACAGCAATCATTAGTGTAACTTCATCGAAAATCGGTTCAAAAAGCCCCAACGCCCTTTCCACTGGTTCCCAAAGCATCGCCTTCCCAAAGCCGCCCGCCGCATCACCAATGCAGGCAGCATTGAATACTCCATTGGGGTTAGCAAAGCCACAACCATTGAACCACCATCCGCTTCAACTGCTCAACTTCTCTGTTGCCTATTGAGCCAGGACGGCGCGAACCTTGAGCCATAGCTGGCTGAGTAGGACCTAGGGTAATCGTCATGATCCGCATCCTTTGTGGACAACTGCATGCCGTCAGGTGAATAGCGGGAACCAGGGGTGCCGGCAAAGAGTGCGTCGTTGGCGGTGCCAGCTGGGCCGGCCACGTGCAGGGTGTAATTGCTGCTGTCGTTGCCCACCTCAATGCTCCTGGCTAGGCTCTGAGCACTAAGTCTTGGCACTGAGAATCCTCTTGAGGCAGAACTAATTGATGGCCACATTTGACTTGTCCAATGACCTCCCTCGATGAAGTGAGAGCGCCAACCAGGAAGGTGCTGTAGGTTTGGTAGGCAGTGCTGTTGTCCTGACAGTCCTGCATGTCGAAGCGGATGCGCGAGAGGTTGCAGTGGGCGGTGAGGAAGTGGATGTTTTCCAGGCCCAGCCAAAAGTTGGCGCCCTTCGCCGGCGTCCCGAAGCCAGCCCTGTACTCAGACCAGTTGCGGGCAAAGTCCAGGCTGTCGTCCAGACGCCTGCAAGCTCAATGCCTGCCCCCCAGCTGCCGGCACAGGACAAAGGCTGCAAGGGACTGTTGAATGAGGGTGTAGGGGCCGTCGAAAGTGGGGTCGTTGCTTTCATCCGCCATCTGGCAGTAGGCAGGGATGCTGTAGCCGTTCTGGCCATCGGAGAGGACAAGCTCGTAAACGCCGTTAGCCTGCCTGCCCGCCTCGTAGTGGTCAGCGCAGGTGAAGCATTGCAGAAGAGACTTCTGCAACGGTTCTGAGGTTGCTGCATTTTTGAAGGGTTGGGTATATTTATAGGACCTGTTTCACCCAAATAAGCCATTTCCCATCAGCCTGGTGTGAGAATGGACCCAGGGTGTCCAGCAGATGGCATTAATTGGTCTCCCAGTTGTACGCGACACTGTTCTCCGATCCCTATATCTTTTGTTTTTTGAGAATGTCGAAAAAGGGGTTTGATATCTAATTTTTACGCTCTATTTTATAGTTTGTTCGACACACAAATGCTCGATTTTTGGCAAATTTTGGAAACTTTGAAAATTGCGAAGAATATTAACTGGCCGTAGCTCGCTTTTTACCCTACCCGTTTAAATTGTTCGACGCCATTTAAATTTATGAATCTGGCTTGTTTGTCTTTAGAGCTAATCTAACCCTGAAGAGAAAACCTCAAAATCTACCATCTCCTGCTCCAAAAAATGACTTCAGTAAAGGATGCTAACCTCAAACAACTTAAGGCAGGCGATTCTGTCGATTGTCTTGCTGGAGTTGATTATCTTGGGCAGTGATGATAGGTATTGAAAAGATTTTGCAAAGTTCATGCTTATTTTAAATTTTATAATAAAAGCTTTTATAAGCGGTTCAAAGAAAGTTACTGCAAATTTTCGAATCGAAGCAAATAGAAATCGAATAAATTTTTCATTAGTTCCCTTCAAGTATATCGTTCAAAATCCTGAACGTATGAAAGCACATAGAATAGGATTCAGCGTTTTAAGCACCACTTCAAAAGGACACGAGCAAAACTCTCGCATCCGTGCTACTTTTAAGGTTGATTAAATTCAGACTCTGTTCCAATTAATCATGACTGCCTTTGAGCTGTCGATGGAAGCCGTTTGATGTGAGGAGCAATCCGTGCAGGGCTCTGAAGCATCAACACCAAAATTAGGCGCTCTTACGATGGGTGAAAAAGGAAGTGATGAACCTAGATCAGAAGTGAGCAAGCGGCGCCAGGGCAGTTGAGCATTGAGCCCGGCTTTGCCAAGGTGGAGGTTGCTGTCTGCTGACACCAGGCAGCGCCCAGTGGCCTTCTCGAAGTCCAGTGATAGGCCGCCCTGGCAAAGAACATGAAGGAGGGGGCTTCAGGCAGGGAAGACAAGCGAACTCGGCTGGCGGCCAAGCTGACGCACTCGAGGTAGCTGGATGAGCCGTCGTATATGAAAGGCCCGCTCAGATTGTCCAGCGCCTCTGTGTCCCCTCCGCGAAAACGCACCGCCCAGCTCACCAAGGCTGTAAGCAGGCCAACTTTTCTCTTCAGTTATCCAGAAAAATCAATTCTCCTATGACGCAAAAGAGAGAGGAGTGGTGTGAATGGGATCTTTGGAACCCTGCTCAAGAAGGCCGGCTGCTGTGAAGAGGATCGCACATAGATGGCCTGGCCCAGCCATGATTTTTGCACCGCGGATGCAATGGCTGGCTGGAGGTGGATAGAAGATGGATGGGGATGGGAGAGGCCTAGGACATAGGAGGCCCGGCCATCCTCCCTAGCAACTTGCCCTTGGTTGGGCTAAACAAACCAGCTCGGGCACATCTGTCTTTATTCTTCTCAACTCATCTCTTGTCATCATCATAGACAGCTGCATGCACGGCTGCTTCCCTGGGCTGCTTTTCTAACTTCGTCTGGATAGACCTGCGTGGTCGCCTCTCACAAACACGTATTGAAGCTAGTCGTAATTGTATTTCTTTCACTTTTTACTCGGGCCAGTTCCAAATTTCAATTTTTGGAGAAAAGAGATGCATTTTGGCTTGCCAATGGTACCAGGTGCATATATATGGCGTGCTAACTTAGAATAAGATGGTCGGATGTGAGTGTGTTTTGGGACTGGAACGGTGTAGGGTGAAGAATGTGAGGAAACATCTATGGGATATGAGGTGAAGGGTGAATGTGGGGTGCTGCGCATCGGGCTCTGATGAGCTCAGTGAGGAAAAGGAGGAGGCTGAGAAACATGATGCCGCCATAGCCAACGAAGAGGCCAAAGAAGTTGGCGAGGACCAGCTCGTTCTTAGGCGGCGGGCAATCCTTGGACCGCTCCGATACGTCGTACTTACGCCTCAATTCCACTCCAATTAGCCCTTAGTTACTAAATCCAGTCCTATTTGGAAGTAGGTAGGCTCAAGGAGGTATTGGGCTGGCGCGAGGGAGCAGGGTGAACCGTCAGTGTCCAGCCCCTATTTTCGACCCAGATGTAAGTTTTCGAAGTTATTACTAGATCTTAAAAGTGATAAGGCTTTTGAGATTCACAGAATTGTCCAATTGTTCTGGTTCTTTTTGCATTGGAAAGAGCATCATTGAATTGACCTAAACTCGCGAGAAAACAACAGTAAACGTCAGAATTCTTTAGAAAATCGTTGAAAACCATTTGACCGAACTCCTTCTCCTTCTTCTCCTCTGCATCTACTGAATGGACGATAGAGGTATTCAACTGGCCAATAGTAAAGGGTGCACTCGGCCAGGCGAAGGGATTGGATGTACAATTAATAAAGCCTAATTAGATGGTGTATGTCAAGAGGCTGTGTGGTCAAGTGGATTGGTGGATTGACCTGAAACTTTGAGGGCTGGGATTGAACCCTCCCCAACCCTCCCCCGACAATGAAAGCAGAGTTCAAACCCTCCTGAATGCTTTTGCCATTTTCATATATAATTCATATATCAAAAGTGGAAGAAATATCACGTACCATCGGCAAGCCAAATTTTCTCCAAAAATTGAAATTGCCCCAAGTAAAAAGTCAAAGAAATACAATTACTACTAGTGGAATCTGCTGCGTCATTTTCATTTTTTTGTTTATGGGTGCGCATGGAAAGAGAAACTGAACTGAAAAAACAAAATGCAACTGTCCAAGCAACAGATTCCACTAGTAGTAATTGTATTTCTTTGACTTTACTTGGAGCAATTTCAATTTTTGGAGAAAAGAGACCTACATTTGGTTTGCCGATGGTACCAGATATATTATGCTCTTGCGCTCTTGAGAGCTCTTGACATTGGAATTCTAGATAATCATCCGAACTCCAGGTATTCGATGTATGGGAGGGAGGTGAAGATGGCGTAGTTGAGTAGGTTCTGGAGGGCCTTGTCGCGGGGTGCGAAGGGGTAGGACATGAGGCTGACGGGGAAGTTGTGGTCTACGGGCGAAATGCGCAGGTCGCAGTCTCCGCTCAGCAGACGCCGCACTACCGAGATACGCGAGTTCCACGCTCGCCCACCTACCCCACATCATACCCATTCGGCTGGGCCGTGTGGAAGGAGGAGTAGAAAGAGGAGGAAGAGCAGGAGGAGAAGGAGGAGGGAGGAGATGGTGAAGAGTAATAGGAGAAAGACCAGGCGAGCCTTCGCGCAGGCTGCGGATGGCTTCGTCACGACTGGGTACCTCGATAGGCGCTCGTTTGTCCAGTGCCCGCTTCATGTTGCGCAGGAAGGTGGCGTTGGGATCCTGGAGCATCACGTCGAAGATCACAGACTTCTCCAGCACGTACTCTGCCTTCCCCTCCTCCACCGCCGCTGCCAAATATTCCCCCTTTCTGCTCTTAGTCACTTAGAATTGGCCTATTTTCTCAGACATAGACTATTAGCCTCACGGAGCCGACCCATGAGCGACTGGAAGACAAGCAAGAGTTGAGAAATGGCTATAGATAGGGTTGAACCGGCAAGCTGGTTGATGTCCCGAAAGGGCACTTTTTCGGTGTGCATGATGATTGAGGTGAGGAGGCCGTTGGAGTAGAGCTGGAGTTGGAAGACAGCGTAGAGGCCCACCAGTGCCACCAGGTAGCGGAAGCTCAGGGTTCGCTCAAACCCCTTCCTATCCGCCCCCTTACTGCTCATTTGATGTCCACCTGGGAGAAGTAGTCTTCCCTGTGCGACCATTGATCCGTCACCATCATCACCAGCTGCCACAGGGCTGTTGTCTGTGGGTTGCGGAACGGATTGCCACGGACTGGATTGCCCCGGAACAGATTGCCACGGACTGGATTGCCACCGGAACGGATTGCCACCGGAATGGATTGCCACCGGAGTAGATTGCCACCGGAATGGATTGCCACTGGAACGGATTGCCACCGGACTGGATTGCCACGGACTGGATTGCCACCGGACTGGATTGCCACCGGATGAAATAGATTACCAGGGTTCTAAATTAAGGCTGAGGTATTCAAATTACTTTTAGAAATATTAGGAATTTCAGATATTAGCAAAGATTAGCCTTTAGCAATTTGTGCAACTGTTCTCATGCTCTGTTTTTGCACCAGCAGTTGATAGCTATGTGACGACATCAGAAAATTGGCTTTAGGCTTTAGAAAATAGAAATTAAAATAGAATGTTTTCCCTTCCTCTGGTCTTCAGGGCAAACAGCAGGGTGGCTGGCCTTTCAGGTTGCCTCAAAGGATGAGTGGGCCTTCTCCCTCCCAGCCCAACAAGGAAGTCAGCAAATTGAAGTGGTGAGTAAGTGAATGTGGCGAAACTTCTTCTGAGTTTTTAATTTTCTTCATCTAAAAAAATGCTGCTCGATAATCTCCTGGAATGCACTCGACTCTTCTTGTAGCTAACAAACGCTCAAGTTGGGGCTGATTTAAGTTACATAACATAACGTACTACCACATAACATAACATAAAAAATCCACATAACATAACATAAAAATATTTTTTGCATAACATAACATATGCATAACATAACATTACTTTCACATAACATAACCGAGATTGTTATGTTATGTATAGGAAATATGTTATGCTATGCGGGAGAAAACAGGCTTTAATGTTATGTGCTGCATAAGAAAAGTGGGTTTAGAGTTATGTTATGCATAAGAAAAGTGGGTATAGAGTTATGTTATGTAAATGCAATGATGTATTTTTTCTAAAATAAAAGTGCTATGCTCCAT